>CACVKI010144828.1:141301-169202 GCA_902732785.1 Trichogramma evanescens
AGCACGTTTTTAAACTTCAAAAATCGATCGACACCGGTTCCCAACACTTTTCTGAGGTTCTGAACCCGGCTTTCTTTTCGTAAAGACTTGAACTTAAAGAATCGCCATGACGTAAACGCGATTTTAAACATTTTTGCAAAAGCGAACCACCCTAGTGTACATGCTTAAAAGTGTGATATTCGCAGCGGATTGGATTGGAAGAAGAAAATAATTTAATAGTACCACACTTCATCACACTTACAAGCACGTACACACAAAGGGAGGGGTCTAGAGACTGTTAATTCATCATTTATTTACTTGAAACTTAATTATATTGCGAGTACTCGAAAAACTCGATTACTCGAAAAAATTCGAGTACTCGAAAAAGCTCGAGTATTCGAATTTTCACGACTCGACTCGAACTCTACGAGTCGAGTTCAAGTCGAGTAAAACTCGGTTACTCGCACAGCCCTATCATAATACGTAGCGCTGAGGGGCTATACCTGCTTGATATTAAAGAATTATTTTGAATAGGTAAACTATTGTTAAAATATTGAATTACTGTACTATAATTAAACTGAGATTAAACGAAAAAATATTTTTATCATTCATATTAACCACATTTTTCAGCAAAAGACTACTTGTTTTGCCTACCGAAGGAATTATCAGTTAAAAATAAATTATCCCAGGTTAAATCATCAAATGCAAAAATAAGAATTATTCACGCAAAAATCATATAACACGCTTCAATAGGTTTAGCCTGACACCACAAAGATAAAAATTAAACGTGAATATACATATTTATGAAAATAAAATGTCTAATACTCAAGTCAAAAAAGCACGCATTTCGCATAAACTTTTTTACCATGTAAGTCAAACGAAAAGTAAATGTTTCTTTATCTTTATGATGCAAAGTAGTTCGAGTATCTCATACCATTGATATTTTCAAAACTTAATATCAGTTGAAAATTTGAAATTGAACATTCAAGACACAGTTACATATAATTCTTAAAAATGAATATTTTCATTTATTCAATACTTATAGCATTGGCTATATTAATCTGTTGTTGTGATAATGTTTTGTGTCAAACTTGTAAGTAAACATTTTAATTTGAACTTAATTTTATTTTATAATCTAATTTTTTTTTTTTTAGACTGTATAAGTAGTGGTGGATGCCATAACACATGTGGACATAATGGTGCAACTTGTAACAATGGTCGCTGTAACTGTTAAATAATAATATTTTTATAGACAAAGAATGTATAATAAACTCAATGACATGATACATTACATTATTTTAATTAAAATTCGTCTAATAATTTTTTTCAATTGTTCTAAATGTCATTCCACTTGTGGAAGCAATATTTATAAAAAATCATCAAGATTTAGAAGTCTTCTAAAGCAATATGTATCATTTTTAATCTTTTTCATTAAAAAACAAAAATAGGTCATATAATATCTTATGGTTGTATACAAACTCGAGGGCTCAGTGTTCGTTTGATTTGAACACACATTTTTCGTCGTCATGCCAAAAAAAGATCATAAGCCGAAACAATACAATTCCTATGCAATCGTGTTCGTACATCATTATTCACTGGCTCTTTGCAATTTACATTTTCTTTTATCCAAGTAGAATTTTTTGTTATTACACATTTTCTTAGTATATAACTGACCTCATTTTCATCACGTTATCTAACGTTATTTGATGTTTTATTTTCTTTCTCTCTCTCTCTCTCTCTCTCTCTCTCTCTTATGACACCTTCTTAGAAGGGCCTACAGGAGGCTTAGAGCCAGTGCGCAGGAAGAAATTACTACTATATCCCCCTCCCTACTGTCTCGCATTTGCCCAGGCCCGGGGACCTGTCGGGCAAGGGAAACCTGGGGGTATACGTAGTGCATATGCACTACACCCTCCTCTTCCATCCTCCAGGAAAAACTCCACTAGGATTTGAACCCAAGACTCCTTGAGCGGCCTTTGTTTCTGTAGCTAGCACGCTAACCACTGAGCCGTATTTTACACCGTACATTTTTTAAATTTCAGAAAACGATACTCGGTAGTTCTGTTTTTTGTTTTCATATTCATTAATTACCGAAAATTCAATGTATTAATAGATTTTGAAGTGATTTTGCGTGCTGTCTTAGCGGATCATATTTTCTATTTCGTGCCTTTAGCTACGCAATACTAACAATAGCAATTCCATACATTTATTATTTTGCTTACATGGAAATTTTTTCAGAAACTTCACATTATGTGTCTATAATACTTTTAACACTTGATACAGCTCGTGAAGCGACGAGTTGTATTGTTTGCAGTGCCTCAGGCTACCCCATTGTTTCGCGTGACCAAAGCTCTTCGCAGGTTCGTAAGAGCTGTTTATATATAAATGTTGCGGACTTACAAGTTGGAGAAATACACTGTACCGCGTCTTTGTGTGTTCTGCAAAGAGGTTTGGGGTCATGGTGGGCTTTTAGACGTGTTTCTGAGAGTTCAGATGCAGATGTATTTCGAGGTGCTAAGATAAAGCTGGAAATTGGCTCTCGTATTAAGTTCAATTGAATCCACTTATAAAATAAAATGAGATTTAATTCAATAGAGTGTATTAAACTTCTTGAAATGAACGAGTTATTTTCAAACTATCTGATGAAGATTTCTCGCTTAAACATGAAATTATATGCCTGATACTAATTTCAAAGTCTAAAAGTTGCCAAAATTACACTTTAAACATTGTTTCATCATTATAAATTTGTCACAGAAAATCTTGATTATAAAATTTCAATTTCTTACAATTTTATTGCTCAATCTTAAAAAAGATTATTTATACGAACCATTTCATTTTTTCTTCAAGGACTAGGGTGTTTATATGAAAAATCCACTCTGCATACTTTAAAATGCGCGTCTTTCTGTTGAATAATGTAATACAGAATATCTACGGAATCTAAATGAATACGGTAAAAGATAGACAAAAGGGACAGTCAACAACAACGCGAAATCGATCTATCCCAGAGAATTCAATTATACGAGCGAAAGCTCCCTCTCATTTAGTTCTATGCCAGTGGTATAGAACAATAGCGCGGCTATATTGCTGGATAATGAAGGTACCATTGAATCGGTCACCGAATAAAGCGCTATTTACACTGATGGATATAGAAATCGTCCATCATCGATTCGGCAAAAATTTATCTATATAGTCACAGATGTATATGCCGGAGCTTGATCCTTCTTCCCTTTACTCGCAAGCTTCAGATTCTACGTAGCTGAATTAATCGATATTGACATCCAGAAGCTTAAACACTAAACACGACTCTTTGAAGTTCCAACTTAGTGATTGATTTGATTCGGACTAAAATACATAAGCCAAATTGTAGTTGCGATTGTGAGAATACATGTTTTAATGAATAATTGAACATATTGGAGATGAATGTAATTCACTAAAAAGGACGATTTATAACTGCCTTCATTTCACTGATTACGCATCAATCTGCATTTCAAATCTCTTTAAATATGAAAAAATAAGTAAATGGTATATGAATGACATTTTTAAAAATATGGCACGTTTGGATCTGAGGCGTACGATTACGTTCTAAAGTGGGCACATAAGCGCGCAAGAGGTTAGCTCTAGAGGCAGTGGCAAGAAACTTACACCTGCAAAAGCCCTCTTGATGCAGTGCGACGTTTGGTTAGAGGTTCCAAATGACGCCCTGCTAGGCATCTCGCTTCCTCGTTAATGTCGATAAGCTTGTTAAAATAAACGAGAAAGACTCGAATGCAATACTTTGTATGCTTGTACGTTAGGGTGGTCCAAAAAAAACTTTTTTTTTTATATACGTTCGCCTAGCCTCTAATTGTTTTCAACAAGTAATAACAAGAAGCTCCATAAATTTTGAGCCCAAAATATCAATTTTAACAGGTCGCTCAACGATCAAGTAGGATAAAAAACGTGAAATAATACTTTTATGCTTAAAAAAAAATTCAAAATTATTCATTCTTTAAAATTAGTCATTTGAAATAGTCATATGACTTGATGAGCATTTTTACACAACTATATACGGTATATCAACAATATTCAATACCTATGAAGTCATTCGAAGTCCTCATAAAGTCCATACAACGAAATTTTATAGCCCATTTAATGAAATTTAACGATTTTTCGGGTATTTTTGAAAAAATTCCTGTGAGCGATGTATTGACTTTTCAGGGATCCAGTACGGTGGATTTTCATCATTTATACTGAAAAAGTAAGAAAAAAAATTTTCAACACATAGGGTCTTAATGCCCGATTTCTAAAGAGTATAGAACATTTTAAAAATTTATCGTCAAAAAACACGAAAAAATGGCAATAACTGGAATCTTCGCGACTTTTGACTTGTCAATGGTTTACAAAATATTATTTAAAGAACTTTTAAAGATCTTTAAATAATATTCATAAGATAACAATTAGAGGCTAGGCGAACGCATATAAAAAAAAAAGTTTTTTTTGGACCACCCTATTGTACGTGTATGTGTATACACATTAATGCGATGAATTCATTTGGCTACCGGCCAATAAATTACCTTCTTTTTACCTTAGATAGGGAAATTGGGGTTCAGGTAACTTTAACGCACTTTCGTTTTCCATTCATATAATGAAAAATTAAAATCGTCAACTGGATGACTGAGTTTTTTTATACTTATCCTCGTTATTTTCGTAATGAAAAGTTGTATAGCATTCATTTCATTTAAATGTAAAAGAAATGAATAAGTTCACGTTCGTTATTTTATTGTTTTAAATTTATGCAAATATTACATTCCTGAAAATTATATTTGATAATATACATAAAATCAGCTTCTATAATAAAAAAATGTTCAACTTGAAATTTTAATGGCTAAAAAATTATATATGTAAAAATAGTTTTTATCTGAGCTAAAAGCAAAGTAGAAGACTATATACTTTATAAAAACCCAAGTATAGAGTAATAATTGTATCAAGCCTCATTAAATAACTGTTTCTTTGAATACATGAACATTGATACTTGTAAATTAAACGATTCCAATGGTTATTTGAACATTATCAATCTATAGATGATGATTTTGACTAAAAGTAAACTTTACTTATAATTAATTGCGTACAATTTTATACCTTTTCTTCTATCAAATGCAATTAATTATTTTTACAATAAACTTCTATTTCAGTAAATCAATTATTTAATTTTCAATAAATATGATCATGTTGAGGTTTTATTTTTGCTAAAAATAAAAAAAGTTTTGAATGCATAAAATCCAGTAAGATTATCTAACAATAGCAGAGATACATAACTACTAAAAGAGCTAAAAGTTGCACATTCTGAGCACGTGAATTACCAAGCTAACTTGTTTAGTGGTTTTAGTGGTATTTGATTAGTTGAGTGAAATTTCGAACTGTTCCGTAGTTATAGTATATGGTACATATATACACACATACATTAAAGTATGTGTATATGTGGGCAAACGTGCATCAAGCAAGCATGGTCGAGTACGACTATAATGCTCAGGCTCTATACGACAATTGTATGCATTATGTACTGCAACGATGACCAGAGTTGAAGTAATTGTTGTAAGTTTGGAATCACATGTCTTTTACATCTACCGAATGAACACTTAACGAAAAGTAATGGATCGCAGTTGAGTTTGTTGTTATTCGATCGAAATTTATACGCGTTTCTGGGCTGCAATTCAACTATACATACCAAATTTATCGACTAAAACTTGGCGAAATTTTAATTTAGAATTTATGTGTCTTAATAACGAAAGTAAATTTGGCTTACCTTGAGAGTAGTTCATGACCTTTCATGTATTTCGGGCCTCACTCCTCCCTGGAGTCGCGATGCCTCGAGGATCTTCTGCGCTCGTCCCTGCAATCAGACAAAGACAATAAGCCTTCGTTTAGTGGCTCTTTTTCATTCTCACTTAATATTACTCAGCTACGTCTGCATCGCTGGCGTTCTCTCTGTGAATCCATCTCACTCATGCATTTTTATTGGACTTTAATTAAATTTCCAACATAAGGACGGTAAGTCAGAGATATTTATAAATCCATTTTAATAAAGGAGCTGATAATCATTCTATATGAATTTATTTGTTTGATTCATATTCAAATAAAAGATCGTAGATGATAATTACACATTGAGTGTAAAGAGAAACATAAATAAAGTAATAAATGAGATGCATCATAATAGTACAGAAAGATACGAAAGTAACGGTATTATTGAATTTCAGTAAATTTGAAAAAAAATCAGAAATTCACTTGCTGATGCTTCATTATACAAATAAAAAATAACAAAGCCTGGAGGCACGTTTATATTTATCGATATTACGCCTATATAACAGTATTTTTACTTGCGCACGTATTATATAGCACTTGAGGCGCGAGCGCAAGTACTTCATTGCCTGATCGCTGAATATTTATGGATCTTTTGAGCGCGAGTACACACCCTTTACCCTTCGGCTTGTTGATGATGTTGCCCGTGGTTTTTTCGCCGTTGTTTTATACGCTATATGTAAAGTATTGAGAGCCGAAGAAGTATTAGAGGAGAAAAGAGACTGAATATTGATGCTGTGTTATACGTGTCGATGGATATGATGTAGTCTGAAGTTTTTTTTCGATAGGAAGTATAGAGTGAAACTTACACTCTTCGCTCTTTTAATAGGTAGTGAGAAAAAATACTTTGATGAATACGGATATTTTTTCCTTGTGGAAAATCGTGCATCGAATATTCATTAGGGCGCGCTGCTCTCTGCTCTATACCGCCAAGCTTTGATATATTGCTTTTGGGTGAAATTTTTCTGAATACCTTGACTCGACCGTAAGTAAACACATATTCCCGCAAAAAAGCCAGTCACTAATTAGTACGCACCAGATGGACATGCAATTTTGTGGAAAGCAAGCCAAATAGGATCCACGTTGGCCGATAAATTTTGTACGTGAGTGTGCGAGCGAGCGCGGTATAATACCACTCGTTGGAACTCGTTGGAAATTACAGAAAATATCGATCAACGCTGCGTACACATGTGCTTTACTCTTGAGTAAGCGTGCCTCCAAGAAGGTTACTATTTCAAATGAAAATTATTGTCCATAATAAGCGAGGAAAATGTTACACACCTGTAAGATCTGACAAGCAACATAATAAAATATGAAATTTCAATTATCCGTCAAGTGACTCTATTATTGAAAAATCCAAGTTTTTTTTATCAAATTGTGATAAGTACTAAATGAAATTCAGTTAAATTACACAATATTTCTCAGATTACGTTTCACGTAAAAAGATGTAAAATAACATTCATAGTATTCCCAAAACGCCTTGCAACTCAAATCCAAGGAGAGGCAAAATGTGAATGAACTTAAGGCAGATTACTAATTGGATTTCAATTAGAGCTTATTGCAGCCAAATGAGACAGGTGTGTGAGCTTATTATATAATTTGTTCTGTCAAAAATTTACCCATACTTCTGCGGAATATTAGCTTTGCGAGAAATTTTGAGGCAATAAAACAGAGTACTGCACTCAGCCTGCAGAAAGTTACAGTAAAAATAAGTAAAAACGAAAAAAAAAAACAGAACCACAATGCCTAAACACACGCACGCATTTACATATTATATACCAACTGAGAACTGTAAAGCATTGAAAATCATGTGTAAAAAAGTGAGGTAAACTCCCGCGAGCGAAGGCAAATTGACGCACGAACTTATTAGCTCTCGCTTTGCGCGCGCGTCTTCGTTTATTTTATTTTATTTTTTTCGAGAGAGCAAACAAATAAGCGGAACTGTGAGTCGTAAAGTTGTGCTTCTGGCTTACTTGCTTCTCCCGTCTCTTTATATTCTACTTTCTTATTCGTGGTCGAGTCGTAATTTGTAATTTAATTTTGTTGCTCTAGGGGATGTATGAGAAGTGTATGTGTGTGAATTTCTCCCAAGAACCTTTTCACTTTTGTCTGTTGTAGATGCGATGAATTAGATGTGTGTCACCCCTTGGTATACGTTCAAGTATTTTAATAGTTTGAGGGCTTTTAAGATTACTCAGCATCAACATTTTTGACATAAAAGATTCTATATGGATTAATGAATAGATAAAGTATTTCTTAGTAATAAAAAAAACGATGATACCACTTTTATTTTCGAAAGTGATGGAAAACGAAAGTGCAAAGAAAATCCATATATTTAGTGAATAGATGAAAATAATGACCTTACTGACCGGCAGAGTATCATCAAACGAGGATAGTTATAGCTACAGTGGGTGAGAAACGACTTACAATAAGTATAGGAACCCTCATTACATTTGGAGAGTAAATTTTATATTTGTGTGTTGGTAGCCAAATCGTAAAAGTTCCTTGATTAGATGACTAGTGCTCACGTACGCATAGAAAATTACCCATTTCGCGAGACGTGTCCAACAAGCAAATAATCGTATAGTAATAACGACTATGAGTGAATACACTGGATTAAACATTTTTATTCAAGGCGATAATTTGCACTTATCAAGGCGTAAATAAAAAATACCGTATGCTGTACTCGATCGTCATGAGCGAGAAAAATTTAATCAGAACTCTTGTAAATCAAAAATCTTGTAAAAAACTGGTTGTATGAATAGACTTACATAAATTTCAATCGCTTGCACGTATTTATAAATTTAAAATAATTTATGTTTCTTTTTTTTATACACCTGCTTAAAATCAGTGGTTATTATATATTTTAAAAGCGAAAACGTTTCAAAAATGGACGAAAATGAAAATTGTTTTTCATTAATTTTTTAGAAAATTGTAGTTAGTTTTTTTCTTACGGGTTCCCTTTAGAAGTAACTAGTATTTAGTTTTGTAATTTAAATGAACTTTTTTATTGAAAGAAATAAACATAGACCTGATAGATTAATGTACGAAAATTTGTCATTTAAAGATTGTATAGAGTTATTTCATACATGAAAATAAAAGTAGGTTTTTTATGAATGGTTGCAATAGACTCAAAGGACATCACGAGCGATTAAATTATTTCAAAAAAAAAAAAATACTTCTCGATCAATCATTTATACAAAATAATCAAAAAAGTATGAGTTACTTTCTTGGAAGAAAACAAACACTGAACACTAGAGGACCGTAAATACCACGTGTGGGAGAGCAGCATCTTCTTACACGCAAAAAGGGCGTGTTTCAACTCTCGACAGTTACAAAAGGGCCGGTTGTGTTTGCACTTTAACGAGGTAACTCGATATTTCACTGCGCGTTGCGAAACGCGCCTTAGTGTAAGGAATATCTCTTCGACATCAGCCTAAGATTGGCAAAGTTTACGCGGCGTTTTTGAATAAATCTAAAGGCGGTATATGTGCGCAGATATACATGTATCCATCTCGACGTATAACTGCTGCGTACTGACTCGGGGAAGATTATGCGTCTCCTTTGAATGCGCATGCCACTTGATATTCATCGAAGCTCGCGATTTTTCAAGCTCAAGGTATACACATTGCGATCTCTCCTCTTTTTTTTTCTTTCATTTTCGACTTTTCTTCTGCTGAATGTATAGGGAATATAAACTAAGATTCCGTCGGACTTTGACTTCTCATTTACATCGGTGCACCGAGCGTCCGAGTGACATCTAGTTGGATAATTCGGAATTACAGTGATCAGTTGAGAGATTTTTGTTGTACAACCATAATTTTTAATAATACTAATATTTTGAAAGTTCAATTTTTAGTACAAACCACTCGAATGGTACTTTTTACTCGAACCGAAAACTTTCCGAACATCACGAAATTTGTTTTCAAGAGAAAAAAAGCAAAAAAGCTCTTCATATGCGAATCGCCGACTTTTCAATACAGCCCAAGTGCTCATTTCGTTTGTGCCAGCCAAATACTAATGAAAAGCATTCTCCGCCACTCGAATACTAAAAAAAAAAGAAAAAAAAATACAAACTCTTGACTACGCGCTACAGCTAGTAGCATAGAACACGAATATCGATCGCTTTTCGTCCTTTATTTTTGTTATACACGCGACTTTGAATTACGCACGCGGCAGTATAGTACTCGAATTAGTATTCCATGCAGACGTAGCGACGCAAAACGTTTCTACCGTTTTCGTCGTAGGATTTTATACATATATACACACTCACACTCATACACTCGCACGTGTATACATATATACCCGCGTGTATATTCGTATAAAAGCTCACAGCTGTGAAATTAAGGACCTGTAAATCTGCGAATCTGGAATTAGTATTCTGACTAACACACCTCCTCGAAAGAGCAAGAGAGAGAGAGAGAGAGAGAGAGAGATAGAAGGAGAGAATGTTTTTCTCTTTTACTTCGCTCGACTCTTTTACCGCCCGAGAGAAATGGAGAAAAATTTATTTAGCTCGCGAAGCAACTGCTCACAAGTAAGCACTACAAATCTACATCGGTTTAAGTAATTGCCACAAGCGGCTATAAATGCTCGGTGATTAAACGATGCGACTACCTACTCCCGTATATATACGTGCCGCTGTTTCCACTCCTTCGAAGTAATTGAAAAAACAAGAAGTCGCCGCTCTTTCGTGTTTTCAATTAAAAATTTCCGAGATGATTTTGCAAATAAATCATTCGCCTCACTGTCGCAAGCACGTCTTTGGAGATATGCAGTACATTGACTCGAGCGCAGAACGATTGGAAGATATAAGCACTTGATCGCTGGCCAAATGTGTTATTACATATTCGGTAATAATATGAGTGATACACCTGAATTTACTTATATAGATGGCGTTCCGATTTTCGATAGCGGGGATTTACACCCTGGTCGCGTTATTTATTGTTCTTCAGCTATTTAATTTTGAGAGCTATTTCGTACGAATTTTAATGATGATTTTACGTTCTAGTTGAATTGCTTGGATAAAATCCTAAAGTAAGAACTCGGAAGTGAGAACCAGAGGTAATACTGCAAAGAATAAAAAAGGAAAAACAATTTTTCGATTAGCAAAAATGACAAACAACCTTAATTCGTGTACGTGTGAACTGCGGAATAGCATGTTTTTGCGAGCTTATTGAATCAAGCACAAGCATGTTTACTTATAAACTCTGCCTCTTTAATATCGATTCATTCAGTCGTACTGCACTTTCTCGAGCGACAAAGTTTTCAATACGAATTCGTTGAGTTAAAGATGCAAAAGTAGCTTCCAGTAAGAAAAGAAGACACATTTGCGAGAAGAATAAAGTCGTAAAAAGTTTGGGCAAGGGCGGAAATATGACTTCCAAGATATGTAACATTACTATATAAAGGAATGTAAAAGATTGCAATTGATGTTAAAAAATTTGACAACGTACTAACTAAATTATTTATGACAGAGAGATAGGATCTTGTTTATAATAGCGGCCGTCCAAGTTTTTTGCTTGAGTTTCAACGATTATTAGTTTTCAATTTTGATGTGAAACATCTATATTCGCGTTTGTTTTATTCATTGCTCGATCTTCAATTCTTGTTCGCAGTTATTCGAGTTATTTTGTAATTCGAAAATTTACTTTTAAATTCTAATGTTATCTATATAGTAATAAATTGCACTACCAAATTGCAAGATTATGGACATATTGATTATAAAAGTCTGCTATAAATGAACAAAAATATTTGAAAAATGAGATCTTTTTCGATCAGTATTTGACTCGAAGTCACCGTTATAGTAAGTCAAACACATTTGATACTCTTTGAAAACCCAGTCTTCTTATCAAATCCGTCATACTCCTCGTTCATATTTGCAAGTGGTTTGAATTTCCGCACAAATAGTTTGTGTATAGATAGATAGAATGGGAGAAAGAGATGAAGGAAGGAAGAGAGAGAGCAAGAGAGAGATAGAGCAGAGAGTGAGGGGAGAAGAGAGGATCGCCTTCATCCGCTTCGAAGCTATATACAACATTCTCTTGGGAGAAAGAGAGGAGTAAAGAGATCTTCCGTCTCTGGTTACCTCAACATTTATTACTCGATTCTCTCTTCCTCTTTCTTGTTTCTCGCTGCTCTCACGCAGAGCTTTTCATTGTTTTTCCACTACTTGGAGCGTTAGTAGTTCTGCTGCTTGTTTACTTTTTTAGACTTGTGTTTCTCGCCTTTGTTTATTCGCAAACACTCCCTTCGAGTTGCAAGCTGCAGCGCTTCTATCGTACCTCCTGGATTGAATGTTGCAAGTAGATGGATAAACACGACTGTAGAGAAAGAGATGCGTCTTGTGCGCCAAGAGTGTCGCTGATTTTTTTCTACTTAGTTTTTTCTACCTTTTTTCCATTTGTCGACTCGAGAATGTCGTGTTTATACAATAGAAATAAAGTACTTACGTTCTATGTTGATAGAGACATTTCGAGAAACATTCCGAGTATGCCCAACAATGGCATACAATTGATTAGGTGTTTAATTATTCAAATCACATTCCGCAAAATAAAAATATTTCCATCGGTATAGAAAAAGAATGTCGACAGTACATTGAATTACGTTAATGTCAGCGTAAGACAGATTTGAGCCATATTATTTTAGATACGAAAAACGGGGGATATCGAAGTAAGATAAAGAGAAACAGACTAGTGAATAGTGATCTCTGATGGAACGGCTCGAGCCCGTCGCACTGTCTCTTTCATCCTCTATCGGAGGCTACGTGAAATTTAACGTGCGCCTCGTCAGACCATTCATCGCGGACGTGACAGGACTGTATATTCAGCGGAGCGTGCAACCTTGCGCAGGACGAAACTAATACACTCTTTTAGATTTCCGTAATACCATAAGACCCCGCGTGTGCGAAGAAAATGGCTAGTTTGAATCGTGTTGATCTTATATAGCCATTCCTGCAAATTTCATAACAAAAGCTGCTACCTCCACACGGAATCGTGATTGATTTCGTTGGGCTCGATGCGTGTTTCGAATTCAGAATTTTTGACATTGGTCCCAAAAATGTCAAGAAAAAGGCCAAAATGGCCAAAGTGGTTGTGGATATTCAAGATTTAATGCTAATTCAAGAAAAGGATACGCGAGGGTTAAAGAGTAGCCGTGCTTACGGCTTCGCCAGCATTTGTCCGAAATTATAAATTAACGATCCTGCGGGCCTGCAGCGCGCGCACATGCACACACGGGCGCGTTATGTTGCTGCAACGGCGCGATGGCGCATCCTTATTAATTAGAGGGCGCTCCGCAGCAGCGTACACCTGGCCTCTCTTGGCCTCTCTCCCTCTCTCTTCACAACTCAGATTTCACGTATGCGTAGAGAACTAATTATTCAAACGCGCTGGCGGGCTTGGCGCTCGCTCACTCACTCGGCTCTTCGCGCGTAATCCATCACCTCAATTTTAACTCTCGTATGTAATTCGCGAGCGGCAATAATTTCCAACTCCAACGAGTCTTTGGTATTTGTTTGTTGTTGCTGCTGCTACGCGCGTGCTGCTTGCTCAAGTAAGTGCGATTCCGCTGTAATTGCCGGGCTGAGAAAACACCTTTGTTCTTACGCAGGGTGTATTTCAAAGCCAAGAGAGACAACGTCTTCATCTTTTTGGCGAGGGGAGAGAAAAATGGACGACTTTTTTTATCAAAATTATGCTGAGTGCATTCTGACCGATGATCAGTTACCCATAATGATGTGTTTCAACTTTTATTGAAAGTAAGTTTTACGAAAATGAACAAGCTTCATTCTACTTTTGATAATACGTACGCATCGAGTCTTTGAAAATGAGCAGTTCAATGCAATGATCAATCGAGACTAATGGAACTTCATTCACTATAGCTCGAATGAAAAGTCCATATTCCTATTCATCAAACGATCATCGCCGCAGTATATATATATATAAAAGGAAAATACATGTATCGGTATTGTGTGCGTTGGAGTTCAAAAAATCGGGCCACCGAGTCATTCGTTCGAATAGCTCTGTAACGTCAGGATATACCGACTAACGAGTCGTTGCCATAGGGAGCGGAGCAGATGTACGGTCAAGCAGCAGCAGCAGCCCTACAACCTAACGAACCGCACTCGGGCATTTTTCCCCAAGTCCGACGAATGTGACTCGAAACCGAAACGTGCTTTAGAATCTCTCTCTTCCGAAGCGCGCGCGCAAGGGGCTGAGCTCTGCTATTGTATCCAGCATACCGATGTTGCTGCTATCTGCTGCCCCGAGTCTTATTCCTATGGCGCGCTGCTCCTGTGCGCCTCGCGCCGCAGCAAGCACGACTAGACCGCGCATGCGACGGACACACGAAAAAGCGCACACGCGGCCGAGCTTCGGCTTCTATATATACCTAGACGTGTGTACGGCTGACGTCGAAACGGATCTGCTCGTGCGAATGGAATATAGGTGCTGGAGAATGACGATAAGTCGAGGCTTTTGCTGTGTACTTTGACTTTTTAGATTCTTTTCTGTTAGGCCGTCCACGGAATGTTTGGTGAACACTATTGAAAAAATGCCAAAAACGTTTGCTATTGCTGCTGCTGCTCTTGCAAGTCGAACGCTCCAGTAAATAAATCAAGTTGCGCTTCGGGAGAGCGCAAGAGAGAGAGAGAGAGAAGCGGACAGAATGGCAAAAGCTATGTGAGAAAAATTGATAATTCTGGCGAGACGCACCTACGGACTTGGATAAATAGCACGGCTCAGGCGACTCGAAAAATCAATCGATGGGCTTGCGGCCACAGCTCTACGTGTCCCAGGCAGCAAATGGCAAATTGTATATCTCTCTACCTTGGGCCGACACTCTCGCGCGAACACAATACACGCGCGAAGCAATCCTCGGAACAATATAACCGCGCGCGAGCTCGACGCGAAGGTATATCTCGACGAGCGACAAGACAAAGGCTCGACTTAATAACGAACAAATCACGCACGAGCTGATATCCTACCCCGCTGCTGCTGTTGCTGGCGCTGTCGGTTGGGTCGAGCTCTAGCAGGAGCGACGAATCATCGCAGGCGCGCGCGTGGGCAGATCTGAAAAATATCACCGATCGCGCCCGTGACGTATCGCGCAAAGAACAATACCAGGAGCAAAATGGAACACCTATGGCTTGGGCCGAAATAAAAGAAATACAACGAAAATGATTGGTTATTTTCGATTAAACTCATCCGACAATAAGGGAAAAATGAGCTCTCGCGACTGTTGGCTCCGGAGAAAAATGCCCCTTGCGAATTTACTTTTATCATTTTCATTTTCCAAGTAGCTCATTCTAATTGATAATTTTAATTCAAAAAAGGTTACATGACAAAACTAAAATATCTCACGAAATTTCATTGCAAGGCAACTATGTTTTTTTCTATTTACGATCGATCGAGAAGCTAAATGTATTTACTTGAAGCATATACATTATCTGTCTTCTAAGTAACAGCTGACAATGTATTTTTCCGATACATTTAATTTTTTGATTTCAATTGTTTATAAGTATTAGTTCACGATCAAATTGGTCGATACGATTTGATTTTCAAAACGTAAGGAAATCTTTTCTGCGACTAACATTTTGCAAATCAATGAAAAAAAAGAAGATGAAATTTTACATACACGATTTAACAATTGAACGATCATTTTGAAAGTTACGCGAGGGTTATTCAGGCAGCATAATAAAATTAACCAGTGTTGTTGGGTAAAAATTCATCATCGGTCTACACATGTATGTACATAAGCTCGCACACGAAGAGAAAGAGGATGGAAGGTAGTAGCTTTTCGCGATGGTACGCGCAAATTTCCCGGGGTAATTTTCGTCCCAGTCTCTGGGCTTGCAATTCAGCTCTCGGACGAATTTGCATTCTTGACCGCAAACGCGCCGGAAGCTCCGCGTCGAGGGACACTTAGCCTGCTCGTGGTGGCCAGCCAGCCAGGCGGCTTGCCAACGAACGAACGACGACGCGACGAGCGCGCCCAAGCGGTTTCAACGTTTACAGAATTGCTGCTGCCGCTGCTCATGGTCTAGTGCTGTTGGGCGACTCAATGCTTGCTCGCGAGAGAGCCATGTATCGGCCCCTGTCCTGCATCTCGCCGCTGTATATCTACTACTCGCTCTGATGTAATTGTAGCAGCGTCAGGAGTTTGTATTATTGCATGCCGTTTCGAGCTTCAGCCAGTCCGCGTAGCTTCGCAAAAGCTCTCGTAACAGACGTTCGCTTAAATAATTGTAGCCGCACCCTTAGTTGCATCATTAATGGCTTAACATTTAAGGCGTCATTTATTCTAGCTCCAAACTATTTTACCCCTTTCCATTTTCTCTTTGAATTCATAATCGGTGAATAAAGCTCTAAACCTTTCAAGGATATAATAATGCTTTGGCGATGAAAAGAAAATTCGTGAACGTTAAATCTAGAATCTAATAGAAATGATAATCATAATTCAATCGGCAATCCAAGTCTCGTCTGTCACGCGCGAATACTGTTGAGCTCGAGTCAATTTTCATCAACTAAGAGCCAATTAATCAAAAGCAATGAATCTACATCGTTCGCGCATCATCCTTCCAGCACAATCATTATCACACCTTTAATCTTTTAGACAACAAGCTCTTTTGCTTGCTTGCTTCAGCTTGAGAAAATCTACGCATTCTCGTATATATGCACGGCTTGTCTACGTGATATCGATGTTGCTGCTTTCCGTAGTCGTCACGGCCCCCTGTATACGCACACACGAACATACACTCTCTTTATATAAATGCAGAACCTGAAAGGGAGCTAATTTGCCCTCGTTAACGTTTGCCCTCTCTTCTCCTCGTTTTGCCATACATGGGGAAAGAGAGTGAGGAAGAGAGAGAGCGAGAGGAACGACGACGTCGTGTTAATTATACTTACACGCTGTCCGAACGCCAAGGATAATGTATCAGGTACGTGCAGGAGCAGCAGCATCTCATGCTCTTGCTCCTGGCTAAACGTCGTTCATCCCTTTAGCTCAAAAATGCCCCAAAAATTTTAAGCTCGTGTTTCTGTAATTTTATGTGTGCAATTAAAGCCAAAACTCTTACTTTATTTGAAAATCAATATTATTATTAATGATGATTTCAGTAAAGAGCTAATACCAAAGCAAGTTACATGGATTTTTACTTATAACTCTCGATTTTGTAGAAAATTTTAACGTAACATTTTACCGTAACGTTTTAACATTTTTATTACATTTTTAAAAATTGCACACTTGTGAACAATTGAACATAAAAATGGGAATTATCACAATACAAAAAAGGAAGAGTTTTTCTTATGCGTTTTCATCTTAGTGAAGCCATATAAGGACATAGAAAATTCTAAATTTACGTACTTGCTAACTTTGCATGCAGTTGAAAATCCTGTAAGCAGGGGGGAAAACTCACCTAGAACAACAAAGCAAACATCATGTTTAGACCGTAAATTATTTATAAAAATCCTTTTGGAATAAGAATGAAGCAAAAAAAGAACAGTTTGTTTTAAATAAATTGAAATATTTTAAAGACAATCTTCCACGTGGGAATCCAAGATGAAATTTACGTATAAGCGACGAAATAAAAGAGGATCTACCCGCATTTCGGACTATGCTTACACACTCAAGACGAAGTTTCCTCATGCAGTACTACTCCGCGTACGCAGAACTCAGCTTTATCTTTGCTTCTCCTTCTTTTTCTCTTCCATTCGCATTCACGCGAACATACTGGCACTTCAACAAAATTCTTGCCAAGGATTTACTTGTATTTTATTCAGGCACTTTATTCGACATAGGGAGACTGGAAGACTTGTCACTGCTTTACATTTCCATCGACCAGCCGAATGCACATGAAAAAGAGTGAAAGAGAGATGAAACGAGTCTACGCGATGTGAGCTTGCTATATAAAAAAGACGACTGCTATGGAAGGCAGGACATTTTTGTTTAATGTAATTGATCGGTTGGGCTTGTACAAAGTATAGCAGCTTCATCTCCATGAATGTTAACAAATACTCTTTCATTTGACAACTTCGCATCGAACAGATGTGAGAGCAAAATGAATCTTTCTTCGAGTGTAATCCGATTGATTACATATATCTTTAGATTATTCGTTGTTTAACAGCTGTTTTCAGAGTATTCGCAATCCTCTCTGAGATGGATACGTAATTATCGCTTTTTTCAATTTGGACTCTTTTGCAAACGAGTACAGCCCACCCACAAGCTGCAAAAAAGCCATGAAAGGAAGAAAAAAAATAAAGCAAACGTCAGAAATCACTAAACGTGAAAGAGTCCAACTAAGCATGACGATGTGACGTAGCATCTGGCAAACTGCCGAGCCATGCGCACGTCGAGAAGGGACGTGGCCCATCGGCAACCCTTTAACCACTTCGGCGCAGATATCGCGTATGCATGCTGCATCGCTTCGAATGCACATAGCATTTATATATGGCCGATTCTCTGCGAAATCAAATGGCCCAACAATTTTTTTTATACTGTCATGAAAAACTTGTTGTTTTTGATAACAGGAGTGGCCCCAAATTTTATAAAAATTTGTGGAACCATCACTCTTACTTAGAGACCCGAAGTTGACAGTTACTTGTTTCTCTATCACATAGCAATAAAACTTAAATCAACCAAAATTTGTCGATTAATCGAGCAAGATTTATATCTCCGCAAAAAACGGCTAGTTAAAATAACAATAGAAGTTATTGTCGGTTTACCAAGTACTAAGACGCTGTAAAACTCGGTGAGTTTATGATGATGTAGGTACAGAACTGTATCGTATGAGATAGTGAAATTAAAAGCCATACGAGAGAACTCGAAATGAATGGAATAAGGATGTGTTGTCATTATTACTACTGTCAATGGGATTTTGGAAACTCAAAAATTACTGTACGCAACAGAATTAACAACAACAGCGCTCTGCTCTATGTGCCTTGACATGGTCTGTAACTATATATGACGCCCTGCAGCTTAAGAATTGTTAAGAAGAGGACCTGAAGAATTAGGCAAAAAAGCAGAATTAAAAATTTGACTTTGAAATAGCGTCATTTCAAAGGTAAAAGACCATTATCAAGAAACGTTTGTCGCGCTCGATCAAATAATCTAAAAAGGCACATCTTCAATTTCTATTTGGAAGTCTCTTACACTTTTATGCTAAAAAATGATTTTCCACTTGCGAGAGTGACTTTTCTGTAGCACGCTGCCTAGCGGCTGCTCGAGAAGCTGAATTAACAAGGCAATAGGATGAGAAAATATTACGTTTATGTTTTTTAAAATTAGAGTTCTTTATTAACTCTTGATTGAATGATGAAGGTTTTTTTCATATTGAAATTAATTGAAAGTACTGTATGTATAAAAAGCATAATTATATCACTACTAAACATGTACGCGAAGCTACAGAAGTGCGAACTAAGTTAGGTTGTTGTTTTTTAATATTCCAACTATAGGCCTCTAAAAGAGGATGATAGATAATCGTACGTATTGTAAAAAAACAGCAAGTTTTTCATGACAACAGAAAATTCATTTTTTTGTCCATACGATTTCACAGAAAATCACCCATATGTGCATACACGCTCCAAGTTGCTAATGCGTTCAGCAGTCTAAACGAAGCAAGAAAATCTTTCTATGTGTCCACTTTTTACTCTTTGATTCTTTTGCTTTGATCCTGTTGGACCCTTTCAAATAAGCTTTTTCTTTGATTTCCAGGTGATGCTACATGTGTAGCGCGCAATGTCATTTTCTAAAAAAAGGACTATGTACTGCAATTTCGAAAACGATATGCTCCAATTTGTAGCACAATACGTCTTCTATTCAGCAAATTGTGTTGCAATAATTCATATCCTTTCTGAAATAATTTGTCAAGTTGAGTACATAAGTACTAATACATACATAAGTACTAATTGAGAGCTAAAGTCACAATCGCAACAGCTACGACGTTTTTATGATGAAAGTAGCGGTGTCAATGCATGAGTACCAACAGCCCAGCCGAATGATCATGTAGCAGCTCAGCGTGGATGAAGTTATGGTTACGCGTTAACGAGAAGCTTAATTGTCGTTTCGCAATTCTCCAGTTGTTTGATTATTTACATATACATCATGAGGCTTAAGTAGGCCGCGAAGACGATCATACTTTGCCTGACGTTTACAAGCGGTGAAATAATGGCGCTATTAACTTTCGATCTGTTGCTTATGAGTTCTTTCACGTAAGAATTATTATCTAAAAGAGTAACTTAGCATATTAGCAACTATCTGTTGTTTTCGAGTGTATGTAACGAAAACCACGAAGCATAGATAAGAATTTGTTGCTTATTAAAACAGGACTCATTTAATTTGCATGAGACGTTAGATTCCATTTAGATACTAAAAAGACTGTTTGAGACTGGGGTGTGAATTTGCGCGGAAATGCATTTTTGTAGTGAATATCATAGCATTCAAATGAGCCTAGAATATTAACAATAAAGTGTAATTTCTATGTACATCCCATCTTTTTAATGTTAAATTGAATATATGAATACTTTGTGAATGTTACTGTTAACATTTGAATATTTGGACATTTAAAATTAGTTTTCGTCTGCTTCTAAAGTTGCAAAGAGGCATTTTAACGCGCATGTGAAATGATTATAAAAATTAAATTGCAAATAGGTTTTGGAATGCTACATCCCAAATACGGGTCTGTATATGTACGTAAGTAGGTTTAATATATTGCTGATGCGACATGAAGTGGGAGAGACATAAAAATAAAGTTTCACCCGTAAAAATGATAATTCATTAAAATATATTGCTGACTACCTGCGTAAGCAGATTCACCTTCAGGTAAAACGCGAGCTTCTAGTACCTGAGATTTTTTAGTAAGTATGCTAATTTTTTCAATCAATATCAGAAATCACATAATGTATACTTGAAATATTTTTCATCGCCTCTGCACAATAAATTATTATTTGATATTATTAACATAGTATTTTTCAATGGAATATCTGGATCTTGTGACAAATAAAAATATATTACTAAAGCGCAGGGATTTATTTTTGACGAGCTTTACTCTCAAAATGCTTATGTGCTTTTGCCAAACATCCAATCTGTGCTTATATCAGTCAGGTTGTAAAGATCAGGCTAAAAAGAGCGGCTATAAATCATTGGCTTGGCGCGTGTCTCTGCTGCGCTCCGAGCTATGCGTTACGCGTTTCGAGAGTGAACCTCTCAAGGGCTCGAGAGAAGAAAATTTGACGGTATAAAGGTTTTGTGTGTGCTGCTCGATATCTGTGACAGAGAAGGCTGTGGCGCACGTTTTTTTAAATTAACATTGCATAGCATCGCTGTATGCAGCAAGCGCGTTTTTATGGATGCTTCGACAGACGCTGAGCGTTAGAATATTTTTTTACCTTCTCTTTGAATACGTGTGAAAAATATCCCGTTTACGAGCTTGCTTTCAAAAAACATTCGTTATCCTGTGCTGGTAAGCCATTTGAACTTCTTCGTGGCAACGTTTTTTAGCTACCATATCAAAGTTATCGCATTTTTGCGTAAATTATCTCGTTAAAACTAATTAATTTGCGTTAGACCTGCAAAGGTGTAAATTAAATTATTCACACATGCCCTGCAGCACAGAGCAATCCACGGGTCTGCGCACATATCGTTCGACGCAGATCGATTAAAAAATTATTTATCAACTTTTGGTTCATATGAGGTAAAAATATGCCTCCTAGAGCGGTATAAGCGATTGTTGTTCTCCTCTTCGCTCTCTTCTTCTCGATTCTCGCAGGTTTCTCTCTAACTACCTCATTCTTATCCAAAGCGGCGAGCATATACATATATACGAGCGCATAATCAACTAGTCCCACGACTCGGCGATTGCAGATCGTCAACAGGTATGTGCAGGTATTCGCATGATAGCAGCATCTGTATATAGATTCGGCGCTACAGATGCGCATCGCGAGGACGAGTTTGGATTGTCGTAAAAAAAAAAAAAAGAACAAGCTAAAACGAGATTCCGTTTCTTTTTGCTTACTCCCAAGCAGGTTGTTGGTAGGTGTGTCCCAGCTTGTATAGAACACATCTCTCGAGGCAAATATAATTTGAAACGGCTGACGCAAATCAGCGCCTGTTTTCTGCCGGGTTGGCAGTGAACGCGCTTGTGCAGTCGGTATACGACGCAAGCGGCGCAGGTCGTACCGCTCGAGCTTCTTCTGATTTTCACGTGCTACTATAGAGCTGGCATTTTGTGCGGGCCGGCTGCCGAAGGGGATGCTGCTGTAGGAAGCTGTGCGCGCGCGTCTCGACGACCTTCGTTTTCTACGCAGGCCAACTCCACTGTTATATAGTACGTATCACACATATATAGACATAGGCGGCAGCAGCAGGCAAAGCTGCGAAAATACATAGAGAGAGAGAACAGTCACAGGCTCCGGATAGAGATGGCGCGCTCGCGATAGTCGCGAAATAATCGAAGCGACGCGAGGACGTGTGCGCGTCACCTGCCTTCCTGCCCTGGGCTCACTTTCACTAGCTCCTGCGATCGTCCTGCCCTGGAATCCTGACGAAATTCTGGTAAGGGTAAGTCGCTTCCCTTATATGTATTTTCATGATAATACTCTTATAACGGCCGGATTATCAGAGCCGCGCGAGTCTCAAACGTCTCTATAAGAACACGCGAGTAAGTTACAAGGAGTGCATTCACGCGCGTGGGAAGCGCGTCAGTTTTTCGCTGCGAGCGGAACGTACCGCGTATAGATATAATGTACATGTGAGCTCGAGCGAATAGCGGCCCGAGCAGCGTGGTAGCGCTAGGAAATGTGCGTTATGCTAGAGCATGTGTACGTAGCGCACGCGGCGCGCATTGTGAGCGCCGCGTCTGTGTGTGCAGAGCCGCGCGGCTGCTACGACGTTATACTGCACCGACGTTAATTAGAGACAAGATGAAGATGTGCTGAATCAAACGGCTCGATTATATGCACACAAGGCGCTCGAATGATTTGCAATTTATGCACGCCGGCTTATTAAATTGCTACTGCACACCGACGCCACTGCCTGGCTTATATGCATAAGCTGCACGTTGCATGATGCAGTCCACCGGGCCACCGTCTGAGAGCCGACCTCCGAGTTCCGTACCTCGAGTTATAACTGCGCGTAGATGAAGACACCGGCTTTTCTAGCGCCTTGGTTGCAGTAAGCGCCCTTGTTGCAGTTACTCCATTTGAACTCTCTATTCTCACATCCAACATTGCGGAAAACCATGCACGAGGGCATTTTTAAATGGACCCGCGCCTCATCGAGTTCCGGACGACCTCGAGAGAATTAGAAATTGATTACTTATCTTACTCTTCGTTGGTGGCATGCGGAAAAATTACACCCTTTTAGCTACGATACGATTGCAATTAAAGTCTACTCTCTACGATAATAGTAATTACTAGGCTTAGGCTCGTTTAGCATAAAAGAGTATGAATATGAAACGAGTCGATCGTCGGAGCATGGTCTTCGCGAGAGTTGATACGCTTTTTCGCAACGGCACTTTTCCTATGTACAAAATGTAACGTAACGCAAGGCCGCGCGAGTAAACATTATTAAACGATCGCGTGGCCATACGTATATGCATACGTATTCTCATAACGCATCCCAAGGGCATCCTGTGGCTCGAGACCGACACATTTATGGCATGCCGAGATATATACTCGCGCCCGCGCGCTATCGTGCGCTACACTCGCTCGCGCATATCGTAACAGTCGATAATACCCGTAATGCCGCTCACTGTCAATGAGGTTCTCTCGTCGCGCGCCTCGAGAGGCACGAAAACTCTCCGCTACATACACGTACACACACACACACAGACACACACACAGACACACACACACACACACACACACACACACACACACACACACACACACACATACGCACACACACATGTACATTAGTAATAACAAGCCATGTGCATGGTGCAATATGCGCGATCCCTTTCGGAGAGCCACGAGCGAGCGCAAGAAAGAGAAGGAGAGAGAGAGAGATATATATAATAATGCATTTCTTGCGCGTGCGCTCGCTCGAGCCTTGCTGAGGGATGGACGCATTATATACACATATATGAGGTGGTATGCAGCTGCGCGCGAACCCACGCGCGTAAATATGTACGCGCGTGAGCGTGCGAACCGCCCGCGGGACACGCGTGCCACCTTATGCCAAAGACTACGCAATACCGCGCTGCATGAGAATCATCCCGAGACGAGGCGAGGAAGAACAATTTTTAACTGACACTTTTTTACAAATTATTTTCGCAGTACTCGCAGATATATAGTATGTTCCCGAAATACTTTATTGCTTCGTCATTCGCGACGAAAATGTGACGCAAAATTAGACGAAAACCTCATCAGCAAATAAAAACTGATCGATGCATTGCATCAGGTCGGCTGAAAATTCGGCAATAGTAACCGACTGCATCGTCATGCCCTCAATGGAAATTTTAAAATTAATTCAGAAGCATCGTGTTTGAATTAATTTGCTTTTGCATGTATTTGGTTTTTTAGTATTTTGATTTTACTTTTGACCCTTTCGTCCCTATAGGACTAGACTAGCTGCAAGCATTGAATTTTTTCAAGCATTGTAAAGTACCTCTAGTTTTCTAATTGGCAAATCGAATAGCATTGGCTGCACGCCTTGAGTATATATATGGTGCATCCTCTGTCAAATTAAATTTCTCAAACAAATTTATGCTAAAAAAGACGTAAAAAATATTAAAAATTTAGAGCGTATAATCCCGACAATGTGAAGGAAGTTTTGAACTTTTTTTAGCAATGGGAGTCTGGATTGAACCTCGTTAGATCTTTAATTTTGTAATTTTTTGCAAAAAAATTTCTGAGATGCTGTTGAAGTCATTGTCGAGAAAACATTTGTTTCGTATGCTCATTCCAAAATTTACTTGGAGCCGAATCAACTATTGTTTTTTCATTTAAAAAAAGAAAAAAAATTGTAGGAAAACTCATAAAAAAAGATCTCAGGGTCAAACAATTGTAATTTTAATTATATAATGTTAACATTGGAAAAAATAGTTTGACCTTTCGATTTTTCAGAGAATTGGCCGTATATACACACACGCACATTCATTTTAAACATTATATATACCGATACTATATCCGCCCCCTTTGCGTAAAAGTACCAGTCCATAAAGGTAGATTGAGCACGCTCTAAAGCCTCGAAGCACAAAAGCCATTTGTTCTTCTTTTTTCTCTTTTCCTTTTCTCTCTTTCTCTCTTCCTTTCTCTCTTCCTTTTTCTCTCTTGGCCTTCTCTATCTCGCTCTCTTTTCTCGCGAACTTGAACTTCAGCTGCAGCTTGTTTGCTTGTACTTGCCTGCATGGTAGCGCGCATGCGCCGCACATATCGGAATCTCTCGCAGGTATTCTCAGGCAACATGCTGCGGGCCGCGGGCTTCAATTACTCCCTTTAAAAGTCAAGCTGCAGCATATTGTTGTTAAAGCCAGCTTTTTTCAGGATTTTTTGATTCATTTTTTAAGGATGCGAGCCTGAAATATTCATGCATACGTTGACATTTTTGACTCCGTCGTTGTTTACGTAACAATTATCAACGTGACGTGGTATCCGTCACGCCGAAATGTGAATTAAAAACGAAGCAGAACAAACGGATGCAGTTAATCAAACTTACATTTGCGCAACGTGACTGATTAAAATTTCGAAGTAAAAATCAGCATTTTACAGTTTTTTCATTCTCGAAAAATATGTTCACTTCATGCAAAAAACGAGCTGCTGCGTTGCTGGTGTTGTACCGGTGCAGCTGGTTTGGTGCATTCGGGGGAATTTGCTTCAACGATTTCATTAATCATGCGACAAATCACTGTACAACGCGCGTGCGACAAACGGAACTGCGCCTGTATAGGCCAGAGGCTTTGCTGATACTGCAAACGAGCGACAAGCAAATTACTGCGCGGACACGCGTGTGCGTACGTACACATGCCTTTATATAGGTACTCTCAATCCAGAGGCTACATTTTTATCGACTCTCTGTTAGCAATGGTAAAAAAATTTGAAAAAGATCTAAAAACTTGATAAAAAATTTGTACCATAGGAGATGCAAGCTTACATATCCTGTTTTTGACCCATAAAATTTTTTTGATTTTGCCATTTGCATATTAAAGGTACTTGCCATCTAGGGACGAAGACTAGAATTAATTATTACAAATTTTCATTCATTTTTTTGCAGTTTGTAGATTAATATTTGCTTGGCAAAACTTTTACCTTCACCTTATGTAAATTCATTTTTTTATAAGGCCTCAATCTGTATTAGATAGGATTTCAGATAGATTTAGTATATTCTTTCAATACTAAATGAAACTTTGTCTTTTCGTGTTTTTTGATAAATAATATGCGCCAACCTGTTCATATTATATTTACCGAGTCCCACAGAGCAACACCCGAATCGTCCATACGAGGCATACAAGCCGTTTCTAGAGCAAGTATTGAAAGGGTTACAGCCAACTCTTCGGACTCGTTCATTGAATTTCACAATGGCTATGCGGCTCTTGGCTTATACTTACGTGTGTGTTCGCGTATGTATATACGAACAAGAAGATGGAAATAACAAGCTGTGGGTAGTTCCATGCTCTCTCGGTGTATATATACACGTTTATAAACACGGCAGAATGTATATATGGAAGAGAGTAGCGATAGCAGATTAATGCATTCCCCGGAACGTCCGATGAGCGCGACAGATGCTCTCGAGCTGTGTATGTGTGTGTGTGTGTGTGTTGCAGCTCGCGCACTTACAATATAGCGCACGGCAAGTAAGAGCAAAAGAAGAGGCTGCTGTCTTTGAGGGGATAATAATAACGAGGAAGTGCAAGAGTGAGAACGAAGCGACAACAACACCGCAACGACAACGTGTGTAAAAGTTGTCGTCGATACAAATCGACCTGTTCGGACAACTGCGCATTGCAAATGCAAAGCGAGATCGCATTTGAGCAGCTACTCAGTGCGGCTGCACGAGTTTTTCTCAGCATCGACGGCCTGCGCGGACGTATTGCGAAATCTTAAATTTGACAGAGTCAAAACGACTCGAGGTTGCTGTTCTTTTGCTTCTCTCGAGGATGCGAGAGTTCGAGGTGTATTATAAGTTGGATTCATAGCGTGACCCGTTATACCGTCTAGATTCTAAGTCGTCTCTTTCTCTCCTTTTTCTCTCAGCAGACAACAGGATCCTCGACATTCAGCCACTTACAGCTCGGACAAAAGAAACGCTTGAACGAGATGCACACAGCTAGACTTTTGACGATTCTCGACGCTTGCAATGCAGTGGAAAGCTCGAAACGACATCGCGGCAGCGGGGTCAGCGGTACTTTGCGGGCTTTATTTACAGCGGCATGCCGTGCCGGAATAGAGCGGCGTGCTCGCGATGGAAAGCGGCAACGATTTGTCAAAGCTATCCGCGGACACGGCTGCAGCAATGGAGCACTGAACGCGCGCGTGTATAGTCTGCATCGCACCTTTGTGTCCAGGTAGCTGATTTTCAATTGATGCACAATTGCGCCTACTTCGGATCCCTCGCAATAAGTGTCGACGATTTTTTTCCTTATCCCTTTCTTGATGCAAATCGTGCCAATGCGCGCGTGAAAGTATTTGCGAAGACGCATAAATTTTATGAATGTAACTCTTACAGCGGATGATGTTAAGTGAGCTAAGGCAACGAAACAAATTATCAAATAATTTGTCTTAATAAGAATATTTTCAATTCAAGATTAGAACGATTCACGAGTGAAATCCACCGATTTAATGTAATGGATGTCAACTGCAATGGTGATGATTACTTACATCACCTACATAGAACACAAGTTACACGACAAGTTTTCCTATTCGAGTTACAGAAAATTAGAGATCAGTGTAAATGTGCAAACATGATGCGAGTATGTAGAAAGTACTTTTACACTAGTGGCAACATTTGTTGCTAAAGCTGAGCGAAATATGGTTATATTTTTATTTTTTCATATATTTTAATATATGACTTCTCAAGTAGCCTAAATACTCAAATAATATTTTTTGTTCTTTGCATTTTTACGTAAGTATTTCTATCTCGATCTAGAAAATCA
>CACVKI010144829.1:3268-17158 GCA_902732785.1 Trichogramma evanescens
TGCATCCGCTACCTGGGCCTACAAATTGACGCCAGGCTGAGGTTCGACCAACATCTCCGAATCGTCAGCGAAAAGGCAGCAAGAGTGGCTGGAGCTCTCGCAAAGATCATGCCCAACACCGGTAGGCCCAGAAGTAGCCGACGAGAGCTCTATGCCTACGTCGATCCTCCTGTAGGGAGCACCCATCTGGAGCTGGGCGACAGAGACGCAGGCCTACATCCGTCAAGTAGAGGCTGTACATCGACGAGCCTGCCTGCGCGTGATCAGCGGGCGACCACACGTCTCCTACGACGCGACGTACGTCATAGCCAGCGTACCTCCGCTGGCCCTACTAGAGAATGAGCGAGCGCGCACATACCAGCGCCGCTCCGAGGATGTCAAGGAGGAAGAGAGAAGAGAGACACTGAGCAAGTGGCAGGACCGGTGGGATCGGACCTCAAAGGGCCGATGGACACACCGTCTAGTTCTGAACATCACAGAATGGGTAGAGAGGGGACATGGAGAAATTGACTACTATCTCACACAACTCCTGTGCGGGCATGGCTACTTCAAAAGCCATAGCCAGCGCTATGACAACACCCTTTGCGTTCTTTCACTGCCCACGATTTCACGAAGAGAGAAAGAGACTTCAACAAGTCCTCCAAGAAGTTATCGATCCCGAAAACATCGTCAGGCTCATGCTCGAGACCGCAGGCAATTGGATGGCGGTATCGTCTTTCGCGCAATCAGTCGTTTCCAGACTGAGGCAAGAGGCGCAAGAGATATAAAAACGATTCGTACGATGCTGCAAGAAGAAGAAGACGACGCTTCTGGTTCCCGAACCCCTAATCACCGTAAGGTGGATGGGGGATGTACGGAAAAGACACAGACGTAGCAAAGAAGCTCTATAGGATCCCCACTGAAGTAATGTTTAACGACGGTTTCCAGTGGGGTACTCGTTTCGAAGGGCCACTGGCTGCAGTGTTCACTCTGCTCACGTCCAAAAAAAAAACATACATTTACACTGATATATGATAATGTACATATGTAACTACTGATGTATTTCTTGATTTTTATTGCTACAATTGACATATTTTTTATTAAGGGCTAAGAGGGGGCTTAATTATTTTTCATTTTTCAATTACAGTACTAGGCTGTAAAAGTGAAAAAACATTTTTTTTTTAAAAAACACATGATAACTCTTTTCAATACCCTATTTGAAAGTATTTTGTCCAGTTAGATACTTAAAAACAGTTAAGTACATTAATAATGAGTTTGTTGACCCTCAACACAAGCTTTAAACACGTCTAAGCTACCTGTCGTAGAAATCCAAGAGCGAGCATCAAACTAATGTAGCCTATAAGGTTTCATTTTGTTCGATAGCCAATTAGCCATGGTCGCAACCAAAAGCTAGCCATAAGATGAACTGTAGCTACTTGTGTGTACAATTTTCTAGAATTTAGTATTCATTTTTCATCATTTTACATAAATTAATTTTACTTTGCTATATGTAGAAGTAGCTACAGTTCATCTTATGGCTAACTTTTGGTTGCGACCATGGCCAATTGGATATCGGACAAAATAAAACCTTATGGGCTACATTAGATTGATGCTCGCTCTTGGATTTCTACGACAGGTAGCTTAGACGTGTTGAAAGCTTGTATTGAGGGTCAACAAACTCATTATTAATGTACTTAACTGTTTCTTAGTATCTTACTGGACAAAATACTTTCAAATAGGGTATTGAAAAGAGTTATCATGTGTTTTTTTAGAAAAAAAATTTTTTTTCACTTTTACAGCCTAGTACTGTAATTGAAAAATGAAAAATAATTAAGCCCCCTGTTAGCCTTTAAAAACTATTGAAACTTCTTCATAGTTTTATTCTGAAACACTATGTCAAGATGCAAAGATATAACTTCACTGTACATATACTTTTTTCCCTTTCAAAAAAATGTAATTATGAGCCATTAGAAAATCAAGAAGCAGTCAGCAGACTGCTATTGACATTTGATCCGGGCTCGCGCACGAAACAGAGAGAGACAGAAGATATGCCCAAGCCACGTGCTGTGAGTGTTGGCGTTACTGCACACTTATAGTCATGTAAACAAGCAAATTTCTGCTGGATGTACTCTTACCAAAGAATAAAACGAGTATCAATAGATAGAGCTACCGACTTATGAAAGTCTCGAGATTCGTGAGAGAATGACATTGATATTTTTCAGTCGTTTCATTCATTTTTGTTAAAATAATCATAATTGTATCGGTACTAAATAGGCTGTACATCACGGTAAAGTTAACATTCGAAAATTCTGATCACGGCACTGGAAAGCTGAGGAGGAAAAATCGTATTAAAAACGTCAATAAAAAAATTTTTTTTTTAGGTACTTTTCCCCCTCCACCCTGATATGTCCCCTGAAATTGAGTCGATTTCTGCTTATCGAGAAAGATTTATCTGAAAAAAGTAGATAATTTATGAAAACATGACAAAAATAAAATTCAAAATGACAAGTAGCATAATTTTCTCCTTTTTATTTCAGGAACATGGAGCTTTGGATTTGTTCCAAAAATCTCGAAACATAGGAAATAATTTTATAAAAATTGACACGACCTATTTAAATAATATGCACGAGCATAAAGAAGGTAATTTTGCAATTTAATGTTATAAAATGGAAAATAATTTATTTTTAAATTACTACTTTTACTTGCAGCCTTATATTATGAGCTTAAGGAAATATTTAAAAATTATATCAAACTAAACAACAGTTTTAGTGTTGTGTACTAGTAGTAGTTATTAAATAAAATTTAATAAAGTCAGTTTGCCATTAGTGCCCACCGATCGGTCCCACCACAACCTTTATTCTTCCTCACTTTTCAATTGTGCAGATCAACTATAAATAGAGGCCTCATCAAACATAAAAATCAGTCTCAAATTCAATCTCAACAAAACAGTCGAACAAGAAATATCTCAATCTTGTATTAATGATCCCTGCTTACTTTTATTAAGCAAATTTCAGCGAAAACTTTGACCACTAGGTGGCAGGCGTGTTCTAAGCGGACATGCGCAGTAATCACCAAATCGTGCCCACGGTCGCGTGTTTGATTTAACCTGTCTGCTACTCTATTTCAATAACATTATAATGTTATTGTATACAGTACAGACATACGTCTGTATACAGACGACAATATTGCAGTAACAATAACACCTATGATTTTATTGAGATTATTAGGATTCTTAAAGTGAAAAATAGACACAAACATCATGCGCGTTGCCGTGTTTTAAATTGTAAAGGGCTTACTCATTTCAAAAATATAAAACTATCGGTACTAAAACTGATAGGTTTTCAAGACTTGACGTAGATGATTTTAAGTATAGACCAAGAGAGCTAAATCATTTCACAGGTTTCGACTACGAAAAGTTCATGACAATTTACTATTCATTAGCATCAATTAAAACTGGTAAGCCCTTTACAATTTAAAACACGGCAACGCGCATGATGTTTGTGTCTATTTTTCACTTTAAGAATCCTAATAATCTCGATAAAATCATAGGTGTTACTGTTACTGCAGTATTTTCGTCTGTATACAGACGTATGTCTGTACTGTATACAATAACATTATAATGTTATTGAAATAGAGTGGCAGACAGGTTAAATCAAACACGCGATCGCGGGCCCGATTTGGTGATTACTGCGCATGTCCGCTTAGAACACGCCTGCCGCCTAGTGGCAAAGTTTTCGCTGAAATTTGCCTTATAGAAGTTCACTAGATCTAATCGTATGGCTAGTTATATTTCGAACATAGCTTTGCGGGAGACTCAGTTCAGACACACCAGTTTTGAAATCTGAAATAGGTGTGAAAGTATGCATCAATAAAGTTTAAACAAATATAGGAATTATTTTTTTTTTTTTGCTTCATTTTGAATACAAAAACCATTATGGACCTCTAGCACATCAATTTAACAGTCACGACTACTAAAACAAGTTTTCAGCTTCGATAAAGCCTTACTGCCAGATTCTAAAGTGAGTTTTCAAGCAATTTTTATGGTTTTCGGCTTCAATTATTTGTAAAAGTATTCTCCTCCACTCAAATGCAACAAAATGTTTAAAAATACTATAAAAACATTCGTATTTTTTTTTCTCTCTCTTTATTAGACCCCTTCTTCTCAGAAGGGCCTGCAGGAGGCTTGGAGCCCGTGCGCAGGAATAGATAACTACCCCCTCCCCACTATCTCGCATTTGCCCAGGCCCGAAGACCTGTGGAGCAGCGGAAACCTGGGGGTATACGTAGTGCATATGCACTACACCCTCCTCCTCCTCCTCCAGGAAAAAACCCGCCCAGAGACAGGCGGAGCACATGGGTTCTCATCACGCCGAATGGCAATTGGAAAAATCCGATTGTTCTCGCCAGGATTTGAACCCAAGGTTCCTCGAGCGGCCTATTGTTTCCGAGGCTAGTACGCTAACCACTGAGCCAACGACCGCTCTAAATGTTTGTATTTTACAATGCAATATAGCATAGAATACAATGTATTTCTATTGCTCACTTTTTATCTATCTACAGCTGCTACAATTTAAATGGTCATTGAGTCTTTTACTTCAAGATTTTGTTTTGGTACCAACTGATCATCAATATATTCTTCTTCGCTATTTCAAAGATCTATATTTCTTTCACGTCACGAGAGCAACATAAGCTTTATTAGCCTAAAGAAAAAGAAAGGGTTTAAGATAACATTTAAAATAGTTAATATGCAACGAGAGTTGCACAGGGATTGTATGTGTTTTGTATGTTTTTGTTTTATCACTTTAACTAATGCAAAACAGAATACTGTTGATTGCATTGTATCAGTGACTTAATAATTATTTCATTTGTTAAATATTATTATATATGCACGATTTCGGATTAGAGAAATATAACTCATTACGTAAAGAAGAAATAGAAATGACGTATTATTAATTAATATTGTTTATTTACTCACACCTTTGAACTCTTTTTCAATATAGGCATTCGAAAAGACAGAACGTGGGTTGACTGTCACTGACTTGCTAATTGGTTTCGAGTAGGATCGAGACTGCCACTAATAATCGATGTTCATATTCTCATTTGCTTACACAAAGGCTTTGCGGTGGTGGAGGAATCTACAGGTGTTTTATAATTTGATCCTGAACGCGTATGTGTGCCATTAGTCATTCTCTTCCACCCATGTTCGTTCTTTCTTTCTTTCATTCATAAGTTTTGATTATTATTTATTCAAACTTTAAAATTATAATGATTAATTATTACTTATCGTATAAATCTGCTATGTTATGTAATATTCACTTTTACTTTGCTACATCTTATCATTCACATGTCGGTGGAAAAGGAATAATTTATTAAAGAATGTATTTAAAATGATTGTTGATATTGTAAACAATCTGAGTAAATCAAAGATGTAGTTGCATTTCGTTTATTAAAATCCGTAAGACAATTTACAGCTTTTCATAGCTTCGCGCTCCAAAGTATTTATATAAAGCTTCAGTAGTATAAGTGTGACATCTTGCCTTCTGATGATGTAAGGTAGTTTGGCGGTTTGTAGGCGCTGAGCTTTATATGAATTGATTCAAAATAAAAGTATATAGGATATCGGCTTTTTATGGCAATGTCACATTTCAATAACTGCCCATATTTTTAATCAATTGTTATAAGATTTCTCTTCCACTACTTGACACCAATTCAATTCTTTCGTCTATGAATAAAAAAAAATATCAAGATTGATTATTCGAATTGAATTTCATACCTGTAAAAAATGTTTCTGTGTTAGGTTTAAGTTGTTTATGAAAATTAATTATTTTTCACCCATTTTTTTTTCCGTTATCTTGGCGCGGATTTTTCCATACTATTTCATGTTTAATTTTTTTGTAATTATTTTCTATATTTTTGATTGAACTTTCTATTCCATCTTTCCTTTGATGTATTACCAATTCCTTCCTTATACGAGGTATCTCTTAATGCATGAAAGCCGCCAAAAATGTTAGCGAAAATGCGGAATTCTTCGTAATCTTCTGCATATCGGACCAAAGTGTATCCTAAAACGTTTGAAACCAATGATCAATCATCGTTTGAATGAATAAGCGTTCTTGGAGTTTTCTTGGCGTAATTACGTAGCTCCAGCAATTTAAACAAATTTTATCAAAATATAATGGGTCATTCTCCTACTTTTTTAAAAAATCGTGCGCAGTGATAATTTAAAAAAATTGTAAAAAATATATGATATTAAATAACATGAAAAAAAAAAATTTTCTTGAAGTTTTAGTCTGAAAAAAAAAATTTTTTGGAGTAGTCTAGCAAAGAATGAGTGTTAAAAAATGTGGGTTTTCGCTGTTTTTTGGCGATTTTTTAAAATTCTACAAGAAGGAGTTTTGACTCGTCAATGACGTGGTTGGAATCATTTTTTCTGTCTCAAAAAGCACTATTTAAAAAAAAATTGACCCAGAGGTTTTCGTCGCCACATCTTGACCGTAGTTAAAACTCTGAAGTGTTTTTTCGTGTGCCAAAAACTAAAAAATGACGTATATTACGATCGGAATATTACACCCTAGCCCCGTATAGCGGCATTTGAAATATTCAATTTTTTCGTATTTTCTTTGCTTTTATCCGCCTAATGCTCACACGCTTTTTATCGTGAGGATATTCACAAAATACTGAAACATTTTTCAAATACTACTGATGATTAAAAGCATCTCAAGACCTATTTTGTAAGCCCGCTAACGCACATACAGGTGCCTCAGAGCGAAATTGACAGCAGAATTAAATATATAATCATTAACGAAGTCTAAAACTAGTGTTACGTTATCTTAACGCAACTCTTATACAAAAGATTAGTCAAATTTCTGATCACGATGTATTCGAGAAGTCGGACTTTTTAAAGATCACGCACTTACGCATGCAACTATAAATTGATAGAATATGCCCTGTCATGCACTCGCCTCATGATCAGATGACACGCGAGCACCATGCCATAGACACAAGTTACACAGACCAGCTAAGATAACGATATACTATGTAAACTAACTACGTAATTTATAAATGCACACGACACCATAGCCACGCACAGTCACTTTAAACCTAAGAATTGATGACACAGCTGATAACTATCGATGAGCTGAAATTATTCATTTTGGAAGATGTACACACTCGAGCATGAGGTATACGAGTATTAGATCACGTAGCATCTCGGCAACTGCGATCTAGATGCGCACAAAGCATTAGGCATACACAGGTACAAATCCAACAACCGCGAGCTCACGTATGCCACGATAGCACGAGATTATGCCAAAAGAGTTGTATGCAACAATTAGGTGAGTGACCCTTAACAAAGAGTGGTGTTACAAACCCAGCTCTAGGAGGTAACTCGCTTAAGCACGTAGGCCTACGGGAGGTAAAACACCTGCCGATAAACGCAGATTAAATTGGGTATATAACCCAGCGTTAAAGAGCACTTACCACTTCTTACCCGTTATCTCCCAGTGCATCTGTATCAGAGGAAGACTTTTTAAGCAACGCTAGTGAAGAAAAAGCTGAACCCAACGCTGCTGATGTAAGGCATAATCCTACTCAAACAAGCAGTGACGCTTGTGTCACAAATATTGAATCTGTGCATCCAGAAAACTCTCAACGATGCCTATCATCTTCTAGTGCATCTGTACCCGAACAAGACATTGCAACCAACGCCAGCGAAGAGAAAGTTGAGTCCAATGCTACTAATGGAAGGCGTATAGTAGACCTTCTATATTTAGGAGAAAAAATGTGGTGTGTTTCATGCAAGAATGTTTTTTTATAGCCAATATTGAGAATGAATTCCGCAACGGATTGGGATCTATATTGACAGTACGATGCCACAAATGCTTACTCCTCAGTATAATCAAGACAGGAAAACAATATTCTGTCAAAGAGATTTCTCTACGTCGTTCCAGATTTGATGTCAACTCTAAATTTGCATTAGGTAAATAAATTATAGCATATCTATCTATCCTAATATATGATTTTTATCAAATTAAATTGAAAAACAATAATTGAATATTGTAAGAGCAATAATGTCATTGTTATATTGTTTATTCAATTTGCTAATGATGTTTTTTCTGTTTCATGTTTCAGGTCTTATGCATAGTGGAATTGCTTTTCTTAATTGAAACAAACTAGCTTCTTGTCTAAATATTTCAACAATGTGTTTTAAAACGTACAAGAGGTACGAGTCTAAAATTGGAAATAAGGTTGAAAAGACTGCAAGAGAAAGCTGTGAACATGCCGCATCATCGAAGCAAGAACTGATCATACATCAAGCTTCAGATATACAAGAAAACCTGTAATTTTTCTCTTAGAATCAATTCAAATGTAACGATCTATAGAAATTTAGATTTAAGTTCTTGATAATCATGCAAATATATTTTTTTTAATTTTTTTAATTTTGTACCGTTGAAGGAATAACAGTATTATTTTTTATTGACAAAAAACAATCATATTTAATTAATCAAGAGGTGTGGTAGCACCTAGCCGGCAAAGTATAAAAAAAAATTATAAAAAATTTATTTAAAAAAAATAAAAAATTTAAAAGAAAAATATTTGAACAATAAATTGCTTCTACAAAAATAATTATTTATAGATGTAATAATAAATTGTTTATAACTTTATTTTTATAAAATTATGTCTATGAAAAAATATAATGGTTAAAATATTTTGTTAATTTCATTGTAATTAGCCTTAATAGCTGAGAAATGTCGGCTAGGTGCAGCGCACCTATACATACACCGAAAACGCCAAATTAAAAAAAGCTAGTTCGAGTCGAGGTACTTCCCGTGCTCAGAGAGCTACAAGATAGGTATCATTCGATAGGGGGTCCAAAATCATGAACCTATGCAAATTTTTAGATAATTTAGTGCATTGGTTCAAAAAATTGGACCATCCAAATTTTTTTTACCGTCGAATCACGTTTTTTTTTGAATTTTTAGTTAAACATGAGTTAACCACGAGATCTCGGGGAATACTTAACCGATCGAAATTCAGGAGCAAGATTTCAAAAGGTATGCAGTCCATTGGGGAAACACGATTTGAATGTAGGTCAAAATAAAACTTCTTTAAATTTTCGTCCGCACGTATGACACCGATCTATAGACGCGCTTTTGATATGTTATAGTACATAGTAAAAAAATTCTTAAGTCAAAATTTTAGACCCCATCCCCCCCTCCTGCCCCCTCCGCCCCTATAAACGTCCATTTTCTATTTATATTCATTCTGAAGCCCAGAAGTAATTCAAAAATCTGAAAAAATTCATTAAAGTACATATCAACAAAACTAATCACCTTGAATTTTTTCAGATTTTTCGAGTGCTTCAGGCCTTCAGATAAAATGATTAAAAATTTGGAAAATTTATATACGGCGATACGAGCCTAAATCAAACTCAAAAATTTTTTTCTTTTTTATCGCATTGAAAAACATGACCTTAAATTTCTTTGGATTATCTTAAGTTTCCTTTTGTACCTTTTGAAGCGATAAAACCCCTTTTTTAACAAAAATAGGTCGTAGAAGCCAGAGCTTTGAATGCAAGAATTTTGAAAAACTATTTTTGTATTTTTTGATAAGAATTTTAAAACTTTTTTGTATTTTTTCGTTTCATCCTTCCCAGTCTATTGGGGAACATGATTTGAATTCATGAAAAACATATAACTTACATTTAATACTCAAAACAGCGCAACCTTTGAATAGACATAGTTTTATTTATCTTTTATCTGCAGACCTCCAGTAAGGCGCATTTTGAAGGTCTTCAAATCAACTTTTTTATTCTTTTGTTTTTTATCAACAAACAAATTAGTGTTTAATGACCTCAGTCCGCGAAATATAGAAATGTCCCAGAGCATATGTAATTAGTGGCTGAGCCGAAAAATTATATTAAAAAATGGGTTGTAAAACAATTTTTTAAATAAAAAAAGAAAGTGTATAAAAAAAATTATTTGTTGAATAATTTATTTATTCATTAAAAAAAATTTTTTTTTCATAAAAAAAAAATTGTTTATAAAAATTGTTTATAAAATTTATCCACAATAAAAATTTTAAAAAGTAAGTGTATGAAAATAATTATTTGTAGAACAATTTTTGTTTATAATAAAAAAAAAGTTTTTTTATAAAATAATTTATTTATAAAATAATGTATTTATTCATAATAAAAAAACATTTCATGAAAAAAAAAATTTTTCAAAAATTTTCAAGTGATTAACGCAGGCTCATCCCAATGTACAATCGAGCGTAGAATTCTTATTATATAAGGAACAGGGTCCTGATTGGGCTCATTTTGTTCGTCTTTTCAAGCACTTTTTGAAAATGTATATAGCTATAAAAAAAAACAATAGTCTATTGTCAAAAATGGAAATATATAGAAAAAAGCCAAAAGTCCAAATAATCCAGTACGCGCTGAAAACCTCCTGGGAAATTTTCAATTTAAGAGGAACAAGTTTGGGACAACAATTTCTCTAAAGTATGTGAATAAACGCAGGTAACATGTAAATTTCAGATCATTTGGTTAATAGTCAATTTTTTAAGAAGCTATCGAAAATTTATTTCACTAGCTTTACGTTTTTCGACTCAAGAGTAAAATCGATTTTCAAACGTGCGATACAAAAAAGACTTGCCACCAAAACGCTCAAAAATAAAAGTGTAGATCTCTCATGTCTTCTTAAAGACCCTGATAAAATTTCAGAACTGTGCATTGTAAATTAGCTGACTTATACATCAGAACGTGCAATTTTAAAAGTTAGTTAGAATCAATCAACTGTGCACTCAGATTTTCAGTACGAAATATCACTTTGCGTGCCCAGAGCTTATTGGCTTACATGTAAACAAAATCAATCGAACTTGTCGGACAGAGGCTTTAAAGACTTATTATTTGTGCCTGTAAAATTTGCAATACAACAATTCTATTTTCTTATGTATATAAATTTAAAACAGCTAATGCTATATTTCATCTTCCTATAATCATTTTTAATGCAAATATTATTGTTCACAATGTCTAAAAAAACAGGTTTTTCAATCGATATTTTTAAAGGTCTGATCGCTTATTGGAGAAAATACCTAAATCTTTATGGTTGAATCATTGTGAAAATTTTTTATGAGAATCATATCAAAAGTTTTTGTTCAAAATGAGTGAGTTTCACAGTTATCGGTATTATGAAATAGTCTATATTAGTCAAATTCCAGCGCCTGTTTCAGTATTATTACCAATATAAATCAAATTTCTCGCGTACATTATGCTTAAAAATACTTATTTTCGTATGATTCATGTAACTTTCATCAAATATTATCTACACTTTTAATGAAAAATGAACATTTCAATTAATTTATGTAGCGGAGAAATAATATATTTTTTATAATTTGATATAAGACCGAAATTATTCATACGACTCCAACAGATGTTGTGACGATACTTGGTAGCCAATAAGCTCTGGGCACGCAAAGTGATATTTCTTACTGAAAATCTGAGTGCATATTTACGAAAGTAATGTATTACCTGTGGAAAAGAGTAAATTGATTCTAGCCTTGTTTCGAAGTGAATAACTTTTGAGAAATGTATTAGAACGAAATATCGACGGTCCCCACAAAGAGTAACACGTTTATGTGTTAAATTAAATGGAGAAGTGTTACTCTTCGTGGGGACCGTCGATATGTATCACAATTTTGGTTCTAATTGAAATTCCGTGTTACTATTGAATATGAGTTGTTACATTATTAATGAGCAAACAATATCCACAAATGTAACTTTGACGATTTTTTTCGATATTGTAGTATTTTAATGAATTAACTTCATAGTCGTTGTAAATTACACTGAAAAAACCTATGAAGGTCACACTTAATTAAACGTACATCACAAATAATTAAAAGTACATCTTTGTTGATTATTTCGATATTTCAATATATTAGTTCTATTAAATTTGTGAAATATTACAATGAATACTTTTTTACACTAATGAGGAAATGTACCTTCGACTCAAAAACATGAATAAGTTTTTTACACAGATCATTAAATTTTTACAATGATTATTAATTGTGCATTTTTTATAAACCTTTCATATTTTGTATAATGAATCAATAGAATATTGTTATTATATTTTAGGCCTGAAAATATGAAATCTTGTTTTCACAATGCAGAAATCTCTTCAGTAGATCATCAAGATGTGACCTCTTTAGAAGAATGTCAAGGTGTGACTACATTTAATAATGAAGTGAATATTATGGCTTTATATGGCATAGGCTGGGGAACTAGAGGTACTGGCAGAGACTATGATAGTTTAAGTAAGATTTAGGACAATCACCTTTTGACCACGATTGTCGCTTGAATTTTCAAGGCTCGGCAAAGTCTATGGAAGCTCACGTTGCTAATAAGCTTGTCAATGAAAGTGAAATTTTAAAATCTGAGAACATTCAAGTTGGAATTCTTGTAGGCGATGATGACAGTTCAGCGATTGCAGCATGGCGTGCTAATTTACTGCATCCCATCAGTAAACTTTCAGATGTTAATTATATGTCAAAAACTGTGAAAAAACAGATATTCGATATTGCCAAAAAGCATAGAGAAGTAACTAAAGATACAGTACTCTATCTAAACCGTTGTTTTACATATTGCATGGCTCAAAATCGAGTCAATAGCAGAGCAATGGCAGAAGCAATTTGGTGCATTCCACATCACGCTTTCAACGGCCATATTTACTGCGGTCAGTAGAGTGGCTACATAAGAAATGAAGAAAATTATGACCGTAAAATTATCCCTGGTGGATTTCAAGATAAAAATTTATGTACAGATGTCTAAGTAAAACTGCATCATCTGATTACAGATATGCTTGTGTTGTAGCCCAGAAAAATTATGCAGAAAAATATATCAAAGACGTATTCCAAAGTTTGAATTTATCACCTGGTACGCATCATGATAAATTCATCAGCAAAATTGATGAGACCAAAAAAAGGCCATCAATTATAACGAGTCCTAGTTTTAAAAAGAGAAGATTTGAAGTAAAGGCTGCTAAAAAGACTCTGCGCTATAGAACTGAGGCATCGGAAGGAGTTACATATAACAGTAGTTACTCTTTGTTTGCAGAGCCAGCAGTTCCACAAGATATAAATCTAGTCGTTGATATTGATAGTGATAGCGATAAGTTGGTCGAAGGTGAGATTCCTATTGTATTATTAGATTTAAAAACAACTAGATTTCAAGCTGATTGTAGCATCCAGCAAATAGCATGTAAATCTGGAAATAAAAAATTTGATGTTTACACGATTCCAATCAAACCAATATCACCAGCTGCAATAGCTAAACATGGTTTGCCAAAAGTTGGAGCAGATTTATTTTTACAAGACAAAAAGTACATGCAGTTTCTCTTCGAGTAGGATTAGCTAATCTATTAGAATTTTTATTATCATTAAAAAAAAATGCTATATAGCTTAGGGTGGAGCGAAAAAAAAAATTTTTTTCGCCTGACCCTTAAAAATTTGCAAAATGATGCGAGTGTGATATCGCCTCTAAAAATTCGATATTTTACAAAATCAAAAACCAAAGAACCCCCAGAAAATAGGCAACTCTATCTTTACTAAAGTTGGCCGGGAAACGAAATATTTTGAATCTCGGGCCTGTCAGATTGAATACAAACCACATGGCCCCGGTGGAACCGCCGAAGAATCAATGTTCTCACGCGCATTGATTCCGATATTATTACGAACAACATTTTTTTTTTACATTATTGTTAACGTATTAGCAACCACAATAATTGCATACTTATAAATAATTTATCCATAAGTATAATCGAAAACCCAGATCCTTTTCCCAATATTTGATTCGTCAAAAATGCAGTAAAGATGAGATGGCTCGCTGATGATAGACAACTATCCCTTATGTATTAC
>CACVKI010144831.1:2066-22542 GCA_902732785.1 Trichogramma evanescens
TACGGCTCAAGCCGCGTGTACAAGTAGAGTACGAAGGCCCGAGGCCAACCACTCACAAAATATACGGCACAGTCGCCGGGATTCAGTAGCTGTAGATTAAAGGTAGCCAACGAGGAAGCCAAAGTCCTCACGAGGAGTCTTCCCGACCGTCAACTATAGGAAAAGCTAGCGCGGAAGCCGAAGTCCTCACTAGGAGTCTTCTCGCACGCTTCGCCTATAGGAATTATTAGCGCGGAAGCCGAAGTCCTCACTAGGAGTCTTCTCGCACGCTAATATACTAGGAAAGGAGTGGGGAGGACACAGCTAGATCGAAACTGTGTAGCACGGCTCTCGCTTATATCTACCCAACTCGACTCGGTCGCTTGAGGGTATCGCTAAAGCGCCATGTCGCCACCTAGCGGCAAGAGCGCGAACATGATGACTTTCCCCGGGAAGTGGTGATGTCACTGTACGAAAATCGACCCGGGTGGCTCGCTCGATGCACTAGGTCGGAATCTGACCTAGGCGTTGACTTTCGCCGGGAAGTGGTGATGTCACTGTACGAAAATCGACCCGGGTGGCTTGCTCGATGCACTTGATCGGAATCCGACCAAGGCGATGTACGATAAAACTACTTTAATAAATGGTACTTTGATTGTTGAATTATTGAGCTATGAAGATGCGTGTAGGCAGCTCGTTAAAGTAAATCAAAATATCAATCAAGTGACAAAGACCATTATTAAAATTCAGTATAAACAGTTCAAAGTATCAGGTGCCATATTCCATCATGGTAAAAATTTTCCTGAAGGCTACTATACTAATATGTTACGCATACAGTAACACTGGATTTTCGTACAAGATCAATGTGTACAAAAAAAATCGTGGCCATGATCCTCCAACAACGTATACATTGTTTTTCTAGAGCTCGATTAATGATAACGCTGCTTTATTTTTTTAAATATCTTTCACTGGCTGAATAGTAGTGGTAATTCTTTTCTACAAAAAGATTACTTACAGCAAGTATGACAGTCTGGGTCTTATATTGTAAATGGCTTACTTTAAGATTTCATTTCACTTGTTTGCAATATTAATTTTAAAGTTTTATCCTAAGCATTTTACATAATTACTTGGCTATGATTTTAATGAAATCAATTACATTCTGTCAAGTATTTAGTATCATATATTTCTCACTTTCATTACATTTGTTTCCAAAACTTTTTGTTCCTTTCATAACTATACTCAGCAATTATCTATTGGCAGTTATCTTAACTCTACTTTAAATAATACTCAGCTATGATATTATTGAAATCAAATAAATTCTGACAAGTATTTAAAAAAAAAACAAAAAGATTCGTGTCATGACTGTATTACATAACTGAACAATGACTTTTTGCTTGAAAAATTACAACATACATAAATAATAAATTACATAATAAATTACATAATAAATTACATAATAAATTACATTAGTGGTAATACTTTTTTTCAAAAAGTACATTTATAAGGAAGTATGACAGCTTGATAGATGTTCAATAATTACTCACTTATGATTTTAATAAAATCCAATTCCACGAATTATTTAGATTTTAGACTAGAAAATATCCTCCTTATGATATAATACATTCAAATATAATATTTCTTTGAAACAATGTTTTAATTTTTTTTTCGTTTGAAATTTATTACTTATCTAAGTTTGCACAGTGATAACACTTTTTTTCAAAAAGTACATGTGTAAGCGAGTATTACAGTCTGATCCCTGTAGTTCAAATCATGATTATAACTATAAAATAATATGCCATTATTACATCTACAAAATAACACTCTCACTGATATTAGGACAAGTACTCACACAAATTAATATTTTTATTTCCCTAACGAAAAACCACAATGCAAAGTTTGTTATAGAATAATTTAATAATTAATTATATGATTTTTAAAATTCACAGTAATTATTATTAAATTTTCGAGTACATACAGGGATAAGTGAAATGATAATCCCATGCGATCATTCGAAGTTAACAGTGGTATATAAAAAAACCTTACTCATGACTCTACTTGCCCGGCCATCTCGATCAAATTCAAGACGTTCGAAATCGTCATGTATTTTATAATAATTGTTGTCAATGCATAAAAAATATAGTTTTCAAAATTTTCGTTGTTAAACAGTAGTCTTTCATTTAATGCGTCTATAATGGATATGCTCATCTAATCATTACAAAAACATGTAAAAAAATTTACTCAATTGAAGACAATATATTAAGTCATCACCCTGTTTTTTTCCGTTTTAATGTACAATTTTTTCTCAGAATCATTCTTCCATCAATTCATATAAAGTTTCTGAATGTCATTAATGTGATGAAAGAAATTGAAATATAAGATTGTGTTATTATTAATCATTGAATTAAAAAATTTAACCAACTGTTTAGAAAATTTTTGTAAATATATGGTTTGCTTTCGGTACGTGAAATTGTAATGTTCGCTTCGGATTTAATCGAGACGGCCGCGCAAGTAGAGTCATAAGTAAGGTTTTTTTATATACCACTGTTAACTTTGAATGATCGCATGGGATTATCATTTCACTTATCACTGTATGTACTTCCCAGGTAAAAATAGTATACTATCAGATCTGTTATAAGTTCTGGTGAACGCACTTCAGATCTTATGTCAGATCTTACATCAGAATTTGCATACGATAATCGACATCAGAACTTACATCAGATATGATATCAGATCTAATGTCAGATCTGAAGTGACTGTGATGCCTTTAATTATTTAAACAATAAGTTTAATAATAATTAAAATTTATTAACAAATCTTAAACACTAAAAGTTATTGTTATATACCCTTTGCTATAGGTAATAACTTTATTATTTTGAATTAATTGCTTCCTCAAAGAGGAAGTTCTGTGATAGGCTTGAAAATGAGATTTTGAACCAGACCTCATAGAACAATTTTTTTGGCTAAAATAGAAGTGATTGATTGATAGCTATGGTCATGTTGGTATAGTAAATGTAGTTTCACTAATATAATCTTTTATGAGGAAGCTCTTTGCCAATAAATTGGCAGCGGTTTTTTACTGTTGCTGTCTGAGGGGAGGAACATGAAATAAATGTATAATGCTCGAGTGAGGTTCACACACAAGACTTTATTATAAATAAAATAACTTAATACTATTTTAACAAGGCTTACAAGCTATGTCGGCAGAAGATCTTGATGATGACGGTCGATCGAGTTGTTAAGTGGCTCGGGCTGCTGTTATCCGGCGGCTGCTAGGCTGCTGTTTGGCTGCTGGTCGTGGCTGTTTAGCTGATGGTCGTGGCTGCCTGTCTGATGGTGGCGGCGGCGGCTTAGCTGGTGCAAGCTCGGATGTACCCTCACGAGCTTTACCGTTCGCGTATACAATAAGTCACTTCAACACTCGCGGCTGTATACTTACGGTTACAATTGAGCTAATGCGTTGTTAACAATTCTTTACTACTTCCCGCAAAATACAAGTATATTTTATTCGATGTTCAATGAATCTCGGAGTCTCTATCATAATATCTCGATTGTTCGCGCACAGAGCTTCGCCCTACTCAAAGGTATAGAATGATCTGTCCAGAGCTTCGCTCTACTCAATAACAGTAACTGATCTCGCCCGAGGCCTAATTTTTACGCCGGTTATATACTAATTTATTCATGCCTCTTTTCGGCGGGGGCACATCTTGGTGGTTTTTCCCTCAGTTGATAAGCTACGTGTTTTTCGTCGTTTGTTGACCTGTTGTCCAGGGCCAAACATGTGCCGTTCTATTTACCCTTATCTGGGCAACTCTTCTCGGGGCTCGGGTCACATAGGTCAAACTCTTGGTGATAAGGGAATTTGCGAGCGCACGTGCGACTATGTTTTTTTCCTCTGTACCACTTTAAAATATGCCACGGGTTTCATCTCCCGTACGTGTGTCGTGTTTTCTCTGTATTCGATTCGCATACATACGCGAGTATACACACGCGAGATACATACATGTGCGGGCTTGATCTAATGCGTTGGTGTGCGTTAGCCGCTTACAATCACACCTACATTTAAGTTACAGTTGTGCCTATGTGCGCTGACGTATGCCTACCAGCCTCGCGTAATATAGTGTACATCTTGGCTGTACCGCCTTTTCGTTCGCGAGATCAAGCGTCATGCGTGTTCGTTGGCCGGTCTAATCTTCATCATTTTTAACTATTATATTTTAATTTTACAATACTTAATGCTAGGTTATTGGTATATAACAATATCGAATTAATTTAAATTCACTTTATCAAAAACCCAAACATTGGAGGACTTATTCTTAAAGATATTATCAATAAGATTATTAAAATATAACTAAATTTATTATTAAATTTTAATTATTAATAAATTTATTGTTTAAACAATTAGGAGCGATACAGTCGTTTCAGATCTGAAATTAGATCTGATATAAGATCTGATGTAAGTTCTGATGTCGATTATCGTATGCAAATTCTGATATAAGATCTGCCATAAAATCTGATGTGCGTTCACCAAAACTTATATCAGATCTGATGTCAGATCTGCAGTCAGATCTAACATACCATTTTCACCTGGGGAGTCCGAGGACGAACGTGCAGTGCGTCCCGGTGAACTGCCGGGAGCTGACTGTTGCTAGTCGGCCAAAGTGGCTCGCTTATATACACAGCGAACCACGCGCTGATTGGCCGATGCTGCGCGATGGGGATGTGCACCGTAAGCCTTGCGCTATTTGGCTGACTCCGCGAGGAGGAGACGCACGTAGTGGTCTCGGCGTTGAGTAGGGATAACACTCTCCACAATATTCAGGGTCAACGTAAAACAAAAAACAATTGAATGAAATTCCAAAAATATAATCCAACTAAAAAGGTAAGGTAATTGACGTTACACTTCTGGTGGTTTTATTTGCTAATATCTAAATTCATCAGAAGTGTAACGTCAAATACCTTTTCTTTTTAGTTGGATTATATTTTTGGAAATGTTTGCTATCAGTTTTAACTTCAGTTACACATCTTGTAGCAGTTTTTATTGATTTTTTTTTATTATTGTAATTTTTTTTATTGGAGATTGATATACTTTAATTTCTTTGAATTCATATCTGAAGTTTCAAATTATTTGTTTCCGATTGAATAAAGACGTTACACATCTTACAGATGTTCTTATACAGCTGATTTTTAGAATTGTTCACTTAGAATTGTGAATTCAATTTTTTTAATCGATTTTATTAAAACTGATTTTTCGATTTATTCTGTAGTCAATATTTTCCGATTAATGGTGATTTCGTTTAATGAGTGCCAAGGCCGCTTGAGCGGCCTTTACTTACTTTACCTCAATTTCAAAACGAATTTAAGGAGGTCTGTACCCCACATTTTTTACCGACAGAGTCGAAAAATTTGTTTCATTTATATCTTTTTTTCTAAAGCGAGTATCTAAAAACGACTCTGTGGAAACATTCGTTTTGTTGCTTTGAATAGCTGGTTAAAATTTGAGCTTATTCCACTGACCAGATTTTTTGGAAAACGTGTTTGAAAATTTCAAGCCGGGGATACGTGTGAAAAATTTAAACACGTTTTCTGAAAAATCTGGTCGGTGGAATTAGCTAAATCACCAGCTACTTAGAGCAACAAAACGAATGTTCCCACAGAGTTGTTTTTCGATATTCGATTTAGAAAAAAAGATATAAATTAAACAAATTTTTCGACTCTGTAGGGTACAGACCTCCTGTTTAATTCAAAATTTCAATTTAGTTTTAATTATTTTGAGCTTAATGTTCGGTCGGGATTGCCGAGGCCGCTCCGTGGCCTCGACATATTATCATCCTTCACTAACAAATTTGATGAATTTGAAAACTCTTTTACTCAAAATATTCGTTAAACATTGATCCATTTGTAGTTATATTTACGTAAATTTATAAAAATTAGTGTACCATAACACTAAGATTTATGATTTACGATTGTAGATATGTGCGCGAAGCTATACAATAACTCAAGTTATTATTTGACCGATCAACACGCATAAAAACGCAACGCGCGAGCGAGAGACAGAGACGCAGAGACACACAACGCTACATTGTACGTTTCATAGACATGAGCGCTGACTGACGAGTACTGCTCACCGGTGCTGTGCGTGTCGCAGCAGAATCGAACAAGCAGTCACTCGACACTGCCTAGCGTCGACCAATCACAGCGCGAGAAGCAAACAGTCACTACTGAGACTAAAAACCTACGATTATCGCGCTCGCTCGCTCGTTTTTCACGGATTCACTAGCCTACTCAACGAGCCATAAGACGTTACACATCAATATTGAACCTCGCAGCACATAAGTTCATAAAAATTTCAGTAGGACCGTTGGAGTTGTAAGATTTTATAATAATGTTTAGTCGTATTTTCGTCCTATTACAGTATCATACGAGAAGATAGTCGCCAACCCGCGTCGCACCATACAATTCGCCGACGAGCGCATATGTCTCGCTTCGACAAACTTTGATGATGATCCCGTGTACAGATACTTGACGCGCCGTTGCTCGCCGTGTGATCACGTTGCTGAATAGGGTTGAATAGGCAAATCAAAATGAATAATTAGTCAAAAATTAATAAAATAAAATAAAGCCATTCATTTTCATGAAAATCACCGTTTCTTGTAAAAAAACACAGTGAAAAACGCTACGAAAAAAACTATTTGTAAAATGCCACGAAAGAAAACACTCCTCATCCCACTCAATTAATATTATTGTCTGCTCCTCGTACTTAGAGTACGATGAGCCTCGCAAGTTGTTTTGCGCCAAATTCAAATTGTAGCTTATGACTTGATTTGTAAATTATGATTTATTATTAAAAACTACTAATCAAGAGCAACCTGTTGAGTTTACATGAGAGAAAATATCTGGCGTCGAAAGATTAATAATATGAAGTGCAAGCTGTCGTTGAAGATGACTAGCTTGAGTGTCTAGTTACCAAGAAGTCTTAACTATAAAACGGTGAGAGACGTCACTAAATGACCATGGCAGACACGAGTAAAAACTAAATTTAGAAGGACTGTAGATATCCAAAAATTAAGTGAACAATGATACATACGGTTAAAAAAACCAATAATGCCTCAGCACCACGAGCGGTCAGCGAAAACGAACAGATTGTTCAATTTTTAACTCGCTCGTAAAAGGTTTAATAAAATTCAAAAAAATGAGCCAACATAAGTTTTCGATAGGTTTTTACCTCAGCTTTCTACTGGTGAGGTCGAAAATGCAAAAATATGCCTCCATAACCTCAAAAAATGGACTTGAAATAAAACACGTTATAACTTCCAGAGTTCAACTCCAATTGACTTTCTGACTAGGGCTGTGCGAGTACCCGAGTTTTCGAGTTTTACTCGACTCGAGTCGGGAAAAATTGAGTACTCGAGTTTTTTCGGGTAATCGAATATTTTCGAGTAATCGAGTTTTTCGAGTACTCGCAATATATTTAGGTTTTATGTACATAAATGATGAATTAACAATCTCTAGACCCCTTTCTTTATGTGTATATGCTTATAAGTGTCATGAAGTGTGGCACTATTAAATTATATTCTTCTTCCAATCTAACCCTGTGCGAATATCACACTTATAATCATGTACACACAAAGGGACGTGGTCTAGAGACTGTTAATTTATCATTTATTTACTTAAAACTTGAATATATTGCGAGTACTCGATAAATTCGAGTACCCGAAGAAACTCGAGTACTCAAAAAAAAGCGAGTACCCGAAAAAACTCGAGTACTCAAATAATCGAGTACTCGACTCGAACTCGAGGAAAAAACTCGAACTCGGCGGGTCGAGTTTTTTTGAGTACTCGCACAGCCCTATTTCTGACTAGCTAGATCGAAAGATCTCGCGATTTGACATGGGAATTGACTCTTAAAAAAAGGACTTTCGATTTTCTTGAGCGGTGAAGAGGGAAAGAGCGCACGTCCGGCCGTTTTCGAGCGCCGTGGCCTGCCTTTTCACTACACTTTACGTTTCATTATTTTTCACACGTTAGACTTTCGCCATAGAAATAAACAAAAACATGCTTTTTGAGTATTGTTGTCATCTTTCCTATGGTGCAATTAGTTTTTAGATAGTTGGCTTTTTTGAACAGATAAAATAACTTTTTTGATTAATAGTTTAATTATTTTTGTTTTATTCGCAAAACAAAGCAACTTTTCCAAAAACTGGAACCAGTAGATTCGAACTGGAGATACACTTTTTAGGCAAAATCCGCTCCGAGACAGCGGAGCCTATATAGGCCTGCAGATTAAGACAATTTTGACCCTCGAACCGTTACAAATTTGTAACCGGTTCAAACATGATTTTTCTGAAAGCTTACACCTAAGAGCACTTACTGTAATAAGTTAGACAAGATTAGATGGGGTAGAACATATAAATAATTGTAAAAACCCGTTGTTTTTTCATAAAACGAATTTTACTGAATTTCAACTTCAACTCGCGATATCTCAAAGAATAATCAATATTTTTAGATTAAATTTTAAGACAACACTCTTTAACTATTCTACAAAGATATAAACTTGGTCCGAAACCTTCGTTATTGTTTATAACAAAATGGCGAATTTTTTTTTTTTAATTTCGACCAAACGTGACTTTTTTTAAATTGCAAAAGTTGTACTATAAATGTTTAAAATTGAAATTTTGCATAATATTACGTTAAAGTACAATAGTTACAATATGCCTAGTAGTTACTCTTCCTGACGAATAACTTTTCGGAAAAATCTGAATGTACTTCGCCGGGAATCAAGTCAAAATTACAAAAATTATCAATAAATTTTGTATGTAAGATTGTCATTAGATAGATCCATCGTTATTTATGTTAATAAAGGTATATTTATACTATAATTTATGTTTATTTCAGCCGAATTTGTATCCAACTGTTGGATTGCAAACACCTGGAGAAGTGGTAGATGCAAATTTTGGCCAAACGCCATTTTTATTCGATATTACAGATATGATTAATGAATTACGAGTTCGGACTCGTTTGCGCATAATTAATTACTCTACTACTGCACTCAGTCAAGGACAATGGCAAGAAGTACTCAACAAGTAAGATACTTTGAGTTTATATTTAGGGTGAATTACAGCGAATCTCTTTAAGCAATCTTCTTTGAACATGAATGTAAAATTAAAAATTAAAAAAATTTTCCTTGGATGACGTGCTTGACAAACAACTTTTAAATAGTGATTATTGCTGAAAATTGCTTGAGGTACATTTTTAAAGAATTTTTTTATAACTTTTTTCTTATAATAACAATTGTTATCAAATTTATTTTTCATTTATATATCGACGTGCCAGTGCTGAAAGATGACGCTTTGCAGAGCAGAGCAGAAAGATGTTACTTCGCGCTCCGGGCAGAAAGATACCATTTCGCGTTCGAGCTGAATTATGCCACTTCAGCCCTCGACTCTGAAGGATGGTTTTTCTGCGTTTGAAGTGACACCATGTTAATGTTTCATGTTTTATAAGTAAAATTGGACGCTCTTCTAGAATCTGGCGTTGAAATGAAGATAATAGTTAAAGTTGACGCTTCAAACGCAGAAATACCGAGCACTGAAGTGTCATCTTTCAGCTCGTAGCGCGATATAGCATCTTTTTACCCGGAGCGTGAAGTAGCATCTTTCTGCTCTGCTCTGTGAAGCGGCATCTTTCAGCACTGGCGTGTCAATATGAGTAGAGTTTTACTTTTTGGTGAGTTTTGGGGTAAGGGTTCAAGATCTGTCCTGAAATTAAGTATGTTATTTTTATAAAAATAGCCTTCAGTTAAAATTTTAGTTCTCTAGAGACCCTAGGACCCTACTTAGGGCTCCTCAAAGGTATAAAAAAGCCGATTTTTCGTATTTGTGCGTATTTTACTAATCGCCGTAGCTCAGGCAGAGGAGCTTTTTTTTTAACTCGGAGGGTCGCCGCCTTCTTTAGGTCAAGAAATGTACTTTTCATGAAAAAATTATCGGGCTCAGAATTCAAATCAGTTAATAAACGATGAAGGTTTGTTCTTGCCTGTAAATCTGAGAAATTATTGAGAAATTATTGAGAAATTATAAATAATCAAGAAGTAAGCATTAAAAAAATCAAATACCTCTTATCCAATTTATTTATTGACGAAGAATTCAATAGTGACCCTGAATTTGACCTTGAACTTTATCTCTAAGCGACAACAAACCAAAATCGATTTTTTACACTGTGACCCCCATTTTATATTTGAGATTCGAAAAGAGCGAAACATTTTATGTTAGATTATGTCTTCTTTTTTTGGAAGGTCATTTTTGGAGCGCTATAGACTCAAGTAAAATCCCTATTTAAGCTAAACGTAAGGGTACTAACTGATGTTAAAAGCTCAAATTCAAAAATATCTATATAAATTGAAATAGTCGAGATTTTCTTAGTATGATAATTGTTACTTCGAAACTTCAGCTTCGTGCCGAAGTTTCGAGGGTTTAAATGATTATAATAATATTTATAATTGAGAACAATAAATAAAACGAGAAATTGTGTGTCACGTCGTGGAACCGACATGAGATTTATTATCCTAAATATATAAGAACTAGGGGGGCTCCGCCCCCTACTGGCTCCGCTCGCCAACTCCAAATGGTTAAAAAAAAAAATGATTTTCAAAATGTGATTAATATCTTCATTAAAAAAAATTATGTTTAGTTAAACCTTTACTAATTTTAGGTATAACAAATTTTAAATATTAGTGAAATTATGGGTTATATCGTTTCCTCCGTCTTATGAATAGTAGTTTTCGATACAAGGGCCATAAGTAACACTTTTTGACACGGCGTAGTTTAGGGCCCGAGCGCAGCGAGGGTCCTAATAGCTGTGCCGAAAAGTGTCCCCTATGGCCCGAGTATCGAACAATATTTTATAGTACTGTGCAAAGTTCACATTTATGCCCCCTTTTCCGAGCCATGAGTCGCACTTCTGGTACCGCGGAGTGAGGCTAGCGCACGAGCGTATGCGAGTGTGATGCGAACGCCGCGGTGCCAGAATGTGCGACTTATGCCACAGAAAAGCGTGCCATAAATGTGAACTTATGCCACACAGTGCTATAAAAGTATTAATTAAAGCTTTATTCTAAAAATAATTCTTTGGTGCACGAATCTCACATGAAATTATTTACTAAAATTATGAACAATAATCCATCCATATACAAAATCGTATAAATGTTTACATAAAGTTGTACAAATGGATAAAATTCCAGATTATAGATTGTATTTTTTACGCAAAACAGATAAAGACAAACAGCGTTACAATAAACCATCAACATCTGAATGCGGTGCAATTATAGTATCAAAAAGAGGTATCCCCGAAGATTTTGATCTATGTGTTTATCCTATTAGTCCACCGTCAGAAAAAAAACACAAGAAAAAAAAGACGAAAAAAAAAAAGTTTATAAAATATTATATAAATTATCGCTATTGATGAAAAAAAAATGTTCAAATGAAATATTCCACAATTATTATAATTAAACGCTCTTTTGAGCGGGTATAAAGAAAAATCGTATACGTGATGCGGGATAAAAGTCCAACGCCCGTTTCTGCGATCACGCACGCTCGGCTTCGCCTCGGGTGCATAACCTTACAGAGTGGTCATATACTATTTAATAAAATTAAAAAATCCGATATAAAAATATTTTTCATAGATGGTCCAGAAGGATCAGGAAAAACATTTTTATATAAAACTCATCATATTTTATTATTTATCTTTGGGAAAAAAATTTTTATCAATGGCTTGGACTGGGATTGCATCAATTTTATTACCCAAAGGAATGACAAGTCATAAAATTTTCAATTTACCTCTAAATTTGGATCAAGTTGAAAGCATTCGTTTTAAATCAAAATCAGAAAAACAAAGACTATATCAAGCGGACATTATAATTTGGGATGAAGCATCAATGATACCGAAAAAAGCGTTAGAAATTGTAGACTTAACTCTGAGAGATCTCACTAATAAAAATGAACCTTTTGGTAGTGAAAAAATAGTATTAGGTGGGGATTTTCGTCAAATTCTACCCGTAATTAAACTTAATAATCCACAAACTATAATAGAAGAAAGTATAAACATCATTAACACAGGTTCAACTCCACATTCATGTTTTGTAATTGAACTAGAATTAACACTATTCATAAAGTTTCGAAGGTTTTTATTAAATTTTGGGTACACAAACAATTTGAGGAGCCAAATAGGACGGGGAGGAGTGTATTTTGAGGAGTTGATTGAGGAGTAGATGAGGTCGAGAAGGAGCGTGGGAGGAGGAGCAAAAAGAGGAACGAGAGGAGAAACAAAAGAGGCACTGGAGGAGTACCACATAAGGAGCAATTATGAGGTTCAAAAAACACGTAAAAACAACAATAAATGACCAAAAAAAACCGGGAAAATGCCATTTTTTCAAAAATGAGGAGTATTGAGGAGTAAAAATTAGGATAATGTTTGTTTTATGCAACGAGAGTTGCATAGGCCTCAGATATTTTTGTTCCGAACCACATATAGTGGCTCATAGCAGTGTGTTGATCATATACTTATTTATTTACTTTATCTCTTTTAGAATATTTTTGATTTATCACTTTCACAGATGCAAAACAGAATATTGTTGATTGCAACGTGGCAGTGACTTACAAGGAGAGCACGCCTGCTCCGGGTCATGGATTTGCTCCAAAATTTTTTCGGGGTCTCCTGGTACCCGATACTGAAGCTCCCTGTGCTTAGTTTGATCTCATGGGCCTTAAGGCCCATTTTTTAGAGGATTTTCCACATTATAAAAAAATCGTTGTTATTTTCTATATCGATATAGAAGTACTTGAACGAAAAAATGCAACGATCAAAAGTTTTAAAATTTTTCAAAGAATCTGCTTGAATTTTTTCAGAATTTTTGGGACCATCTATCACTTAATTCAAGAGGCCCAAATTTGACGCTTTTTTTTATAGATTTTAGCACTTCTTAAAGAGAGTAGTAGATATGATTAGTGGTAGATATGAGAGTGGTAGTAATGATTTAATTTGAATTTGTGTATTTTTATATGTATGTATAATATTAAATTAGTATAGTGGAAATCATTTTGTAAAAGAGAAGTAGAAATTATGTGTTAATCATTAAGGGGGGAAAGGTACCTTAAACCTGCATTTATAAAAAATTCATTAAAAATTAAGACACTTTTTTTGGACTATACATAGAAAACTTCATTTTTTTCACTCTTTTTCCAAAGTTTTTTCCCTCTGGAAGATGAAAATTAAGGTCCCAGTCTCGATAGAACTTTCCTCAAAGAAGCAAGCACCCAGTCCTGAGAGGTAAACCTGTATCGTAGAACCCAGCTAGAACCGATGGTTCAATCATGGTCATAGGGGTGTCATTTTGTTCATTAGATTTGTGGTTATAAACGTAAGCGCTTTAAGATGTCTTAATTAATCATAAACAATTTGACAGCCATATATGAGTGAATCTCGTGATATTTTAATATTTGTATCAACTTCACAATATTCGTGTGAAAACTTAAAAATTACCATTCCTGGCATTGTTTATGTTATGTTTTCAACTGTTTCTTTTCTTGAGAACAACTTCCAGTGGGATCCAAGTTTGAATTCATACAAAAAAAATGCATTTTATGGCGTTTTTTATGCGTTTTGAAATTCAACGCATCCTATTTTTTCCGATAGGCCATTCGAGCTTTTTTATCCAAATCATTACCAAACAATCCTCAGAAACTGTACTTTTGAAAAAATGTCACTGAATGGTGTGCGTCGTTACCCGCGCCTTCTACACTCTTAAGAAAAATTCAACTCGATTTTTAATATTTTAATAATTTTTTTTTATAAAATCCCAATATCCCAATAGGCCCCACCATGAATCATCACCAAATTATAGGAAAAAATAGTTTTTGAGTAGCAGAATCGAGTGATATGTCTATTTTTAGTGTGCGTGCCTTGTAAAAAAAGTTCTATACTATATAAACATGGAATTTGCCCGCGCCCATTGTTGATTTTCAGTGCATTTTAATTGAATTTTGCGTTGCACATTAACAGTTTTACTATAAATGGCACGATTTATATTGCTCATTTAAGTTTTCGACATTTCGGAAAAGATGACGCTGTGTGGTTTTTTTTAAATGTCAAAATATCAATATTTCAACCAAATTTAGGAGCAATTATTGTCTTAAAAATATGGTTCATCGGATTCGGCTGTAACATCTACTTTTTAAATCCTCGATGGCCCTCGCCCAAATTTGATGGACACAATTTTTTTCATTTTCTGAATCACTTGTAAGTCTCCAAAATAAATTTCACGAGTGTGCTTTCAAAAAAAAATTTTTTTTGGATTTTTTGGATAATGGAGCGCGCGTTTTGCCTGCACTAATTATTTTTTCTCGGAACACAAATGCTTATAAAAAAATTACCTATTAAAATTTCGATTGTTCACGAATTTTTTCAGCTTCCTAAGACCTTCAAGAACAATACCCAATGTTCATAGTATGCGTCCAACGAAAAAAATTTGTTTCGTTTTTAGTTAAAAAATTTGAAACTAAATTCTGGAATTGCTCATATATGCAGCACGTGAGCAATAAACAGCATATATGGCTGATTCTCTGTGAAGTCGTCAGTTTTTTTTCTGCAAATATAAAAAACTTGTTGTATTCGATGTCAGATTTGTCCCAAAAATTTTTTAGAAAAATTGGGGTTGTCAATGACACTTTTTAACAGGCCCAAAGTTGGCCATTTTAGCGTTTTTCCGAAATTCATAAAAAATCGCAAATATTCAAATAATTCCTAGATAGTAGAATGATTCAAATGTAAAAGTGCTCATGAGTTGTTTTGTTGGAAATTGTTCAAATTTTCAGAAAAAAATCATTCCAAAGTGATTGGAGCAGCCTGTGGGGTTATTAAACGAAAACATTTCGAAAAGAAACAAAATACAAGAAATCTAATCGAGTTAGAACCTTACTTTTTTTTCAAAACTATGTAAAAAGCTTTCTAAAGATGTCAACTACTGTATGATAAAGTTTTGTAATGGGTCTTAAAGTTTAACGCAATGTAGACAAAATATATATCGAAAAACAGCCATTCATGAAAGCCGTCATACATTTGCCTGTTGTCGGCATCGATCCACTTGTTCTTGAAAATCTTGCATTTCTTCCATACGTAGGCCAAGCCCGTTTGAAAATCAAGTTTCTCCACGAACTTAATGAAGCTCTGCTTTTTTCATCCGTTTAAGCTCCGCACATCACTCTTTGTAAGTGATAAGGTCGGTCATATCCAGGGAGAAGTTGAACTTCTTGAATGCCGCTTGTCTAAGCCGTTTGGCTCGATTGCAGTCTGCATTCCACCAAGGCACTTGATGTGCTTGCAAACTGTTCGAAACCTTGCTGAAAAATCGCTAGCAGTGGTAGGAGGTGAATGAATGGATCCCCAGCTAGCCAGCACGGCTGGTGGCCCCGCCTGACTGTCGCTGCCGGTGGAAGATGCTTTCCTCGAGTCCAGGAACGTACTCACGGCTAGGGCTGTGCGAGTACTCGAAAAAACTCGACTCGTCGAGTTTGAGTTTTTTCCTCGAGTTCGAGTCGAATACTCGATTTTTTAAATACTCGAGTTTTTTCGGGTACTCGCGTTTTTTTCGAGTACTCGAGTTTTTTTCGAGTACTCGGAGTTTTTTCGGGTACTCGCAATATATTTAAGTTTTAAGTAAATAAATGATGAATTAATAGTCTCTAGACCACCTCCCGTTGTGTGTACATGCTTATAAGTGTGATATTCGCAGCGGATTGGATTGGAAGAAGAAAATAATTTAATAGTACCACACTTCATCACACTTAGCATATCATACACCCAAAGGGAGGGGTCTAGAGACTGTTAATTCATCATTTATTTATTTAAAACTTAATTATATTGCGAGTATTCGAAAAACTCGATTACTCGAAAAAGTTCGAATACCCCAAAAAAACTCGAGTACTCGAAAAAAACTCGAGTACTCGAAAAAAACTCGAGTACTCGAATTTTCACAAGTAAAACTCGAAAACTCGGTTACTCGCACAGCCCTACTCACGGCCTTTTTGGATGTGGAGGGTGTCTTTGACAACTTCTGCGTTGACATCCTGCTGGAGAAACTGGCCGCGCTCGGCTGCTTGCGCAGAGTCGTGAAGTTTGTCAAGTTTGTCAAGTTTGTCACTCGCCAACGTTTTATTCACTTGCAGGGTGATTCATTCATCAGACATATGTTAAAGGGAGTCCCGCAGGGCGCGGTCCTCAGTCCCCTACTCTACTCACTGTTTGTTGCTTTGATAGCTGTTAATATTTCACCATCGGTACGCATCTCACAGTTCGCGGACGATGTGTCGATCTTCGTCATGACGGGTTACCCTGAGAAGGGAGTGGGTGTCCTCGAGGGTGCCATCAGCGAGCTTGAGCATGGCCTGGATAGCATTGGCCTTAACATCTCTTCATCTAAATCTAAATTTATCCACTTCAATAACAGAAAATTTCCTCCGGGCAAGATGAAAATCAAAATCCAGGACCACATAAAGGAGCTCTACGAAAGTCGCAAGTCAGGGCGCCGTCCGAGCGGGTGCTTTAGTCACTGCATCTTTTCGATTCTGGACGCTGAGTATCGCATCCATTCGAGAGAGCGTTTTGATCCCTACAACAACAGCTACAGCACCCAGATGTACTCGGCAGCGCTAAACGTATCACTTGGGCAAGAAATTAAAAGCTCACCGGTCCCTAATCGCTTGCTGAATGATTACATTGGATCAAGAGAGGCTACACCGATTTATACGGACGGCAGCAAGGTGAGGGGCGTGCCAAGTGTTGGCTACGCGGTTTACTGTTCAAAGGACGAATATATAGTATGTTTCATATAAAGAGTACAAATTCAATAATCTAATATTTGGCAATTGCAAGCTTCGTTTGAAAAAAAAACATATCCAATTAAAGGGGAAGGTTTACCCTAATCAATGGAATAATTACCATAATTATCCGAACGAATGAATACCAATGGATCATGATGGGAGATGGAAGCTTGAAAAAAATTAAAAGGTTATGACAAAATTTTTTCTAAATCATGATGGGAGATGGAAGTTTGAAAAAAATTAAAAGGTTATGACAAAATTTTTTCTAAAAATTAAAGAAAATATTTTTTAATGAATTTACATATGGTTTTTAAGGCGAATTAGCGCTTACATTAATTTTAATTAGGGTCATGTTAAACATCAACATTTTCTGTTGTAAACTTCTGCAGACGCTGGCTCTTGCTTTTTTGTAAAACTAGCATACCTTAACTGATAAGCGAGTGTTAAACAATAACAAGCGAATGTTGTATCGATATAAAGTCAGTCAATACAACGAAAGATTACACATTCCAAGTGGTGCAGAAGATGGCTTTTTTCGTTTCAAGTAAGATATATCCATCGTTTTGCTAAAAAAAACCATGGCTGTACCCGATGAGAAATGTACTGGGTATTTCATCAACGTAATGAACAAGTTTTACAGAATAATGTTTAAAATCGTTGAAAAATTATCACGGCAGTCCGTAAAAATTCTCACGTATTCTTTGACTGATACAATCGCCGGGGGTCGATTTTCAAAAACAAAAAAAAATTAACTTTATCAAATGTTTTCACGTAATTGAAAATTTATTTGCAAATTTACAATTTTAGACGTTAGAGGGTTAAAACATCCGTGGTTGGTCAGAAGTTGCGTAAGATTATAGTTTTTGCTCCTTGTTCCCGTCTCGACCCAAGGGTTGATGTTCTGGATGAGCTGGTGTGTCCATTGGTCTGACATCTTTATGGTGAAAGCAATAAAACTTCGAGCACTTGTCAACGAGCAGCGCGACAGGTGTGTTGATAGGTTGACGCTACATGGCGGATATAACTCTGCTCCTTTTCAGCATTGCTCCATATAGGGGTACCATGAAGGAAAATTGACTTAAAACTTGCGTCGACTATTCTTCTGGTCTCCAAAATCCGGTACCAAGCCTAACAGGGTGACAACAACTTTGTTTGCCTTGTCATTTACTATTCTGAGATGTTCGTCGAATCGTAAGCTGGTGTCGATTCGAAGCCTCATCTTTCCCCCCTCCCACCCTCCCTCTCACTCTGTTTACAAAGGACTAAAGTCACTAACTATAAGCTCTGAAAATTGAACAAAATTTTTTGGATTTGAGTTTTTTGAAGCCATGAATATACTTTTTCAATTTGAATTTATTCCCACTTTTGCTATAATCTTCGTCTATATCAAATGTTTTTATTGTGTTTAACGGTATTTATTCAATATTTATTTATTATTATTTATGTAATATATCAATTTACCAATTATGTAATTGAATATATAATTAATTTTTTCCAGAATGGTATCAGCTTATCTAGTACATCATGGTTATTGTGAAACTGCCCGAGTTTTCGCTAATACTTCTGGTCAAGTATTTAATGAAGATTTTAGTGCAATCAAAAATAGACAAAGTAAGATTTTTTCTTTCATACATTTTAAAATTATTCATCAAAAATGATCATTGCTTTAGTTTTAAATGTCGTGCAATTTCACTATTAACATTGTGGGAAATTGTCGCTGCTATTTTTATCGAGCCGTAATGTTTCAAAAACATGTGGATTTAAAATAGGCAGTGCTACGATAAATCAATAACTGTTTACTCAATAACTACCATCTTGAAAACAAAAATAAAATAATATGCAATAAAACACACACAAAATCCTTCAAGGTCACTTATTAAGGGGACACACCTGTGTTAAACCCTATGATTGGAAAAATATGAAAATTATATGTCATTATTATAATTTATTGTTTTTGATGTAAAAATATGTTTTTACAAGACTTTTTACATCAAAAAATATGACTCTAGTACCTAAAATCATTTATGTTAGTCCAGGATTCATCTACAATGATTTATTATTTTTTAGATGTGTGCCGCATGATTCTGAATGCAATTCTTGACCAATTTGTATCTATGCGGTCTCAAAAGCTTTGTAAAAACATTCTCTTCCACCTAAGTGAAGCAGATTTTTGATAAGATTTTTTGTTCAATCTATCAGTCTTCAAATACAGCAATTAGCGTTGATAAAATAGTTATTCTTGGCATTTTCTTTACATTTTAGTGTACAAAAAATTTCCCAAGCCTCTTATCAAAATTCTGTTTCACTTAGGTGGAAGAGAATTAAATTACAAAGCTTTTGAGACCGCATAGATGCAAATTGGTCAAAAATTGCATTCAGAATCATGCGGCACAGCTACTGAAACCTAGAAAAATCAATGTCTCAGATAAGCACAATTAAAATTACTATTTTAATTTATGTCACTGATGATGAAGCTGAAATGTATTCCCTCCATTGATGTATAATTAACTTTTTTATCATTCAACAGCAAAATTTCCTCACATGAGCTTCTTTTTCATGAACAAATAGTTGACTTCTCCTGAATAATACTGAAACAAAATAAATACAAATTCATAAATTAGTTTTTTGTGTTGAATAAACATAGTGAGCTAGGTTTTATTGTGTACGTAAAGATAAATTAGAATACTTATCTTGCTGCTGCTGCAGCTATGTGTATAGCAGATGATTTTTGAGCCTATGTAGAACATAACCCCACCTGTCAAAATAAAGATCTTGATGCAACAGACAAGACATGATGAATCTGAAAGCAATGAAATTCAACATGTTAATGAAGTTTTGTGGCACAGAAATAAATAATAATAAATGATGATAGAAGAAAATATATGGCGATACATGATTATAATGTAATCTTTATGAAAAAATATTATAATTCATGTGAAAATACATACATGTGATATTCAGTGAGCACCAGCAGCATAGTATTCATCTTTATTTTTTCTTGTTAATCTTTTTTCCACCCTGGCTTCTTTCGTGCTCGCTAGAGTAGCTCTTTCAGCATGGAATATCCTGGTGTCGTTGCTTTTCTTAGCCCAATTTGCAGCATTTTCTCCAATGTTGAGATTAAATTCTTTCATGATGTCCAGTAAGCCGCCTTTTCCATCATTGAATGTGGTAACCGCAGAAAAACAAGCAAATGAGAGAGTTCATGCCACTGAAAGATGCCTTGGGGGCTAATTTCCATACACAATTATTAAAACTCTCATTAGAATTCTGATTGTATCCCCCAACGCATCTTTCAAGCAGCTCAGGTTTAGAAAGTGTAGTGAAAACTGGTTTTATAACTTCCATGATGGCTTTTGGTAGTGAGTGTTTATGTTTGTGTGTTTTGAGTGTTTTATTTGCCTTGGCTTTCTGCCACTGACACCAAGAATCTTGTCCTGGTGGGCAAAGGTGATGATCTGGATTCTTATCAGTTGAACCCTTATGATAAAATATAGCCCAGATTGCATTAAACATATCTAAAGTGGATGTAGAATTAGATCTGATTGCCTTACCATAATATTGTGTCAATTGATCTACTACTTGAGCTGTCAGTCTTCCTTGGCCTCCAATTGGTTTGTTGTCACTAA
>CACVKI010144832.1:0-11786 GCA_902732785.1 Trichogramma evanescens
CAGTGCAATTCGGTATCGTGATGTGGGTTATACAAACTTAAAATCGGAGCTTCCAAAAGCTTACTCTTTAGAGTTTCAAACGCGGTCATTTTCTGTTAATCCCACACGAAAGGCGCATCCTTTCGCACTAGATCACTAAGTGGTTTGGCGATCGTCGAGAAACCCTCGATGAACTTCCGGAAATAGGAGCACATGCCGAGAAATCTCTGTACTGACCGCGAATCCGACGGTATCGGATAATCCCTCACCGCGTCCACACCTCGCGTATTTGGGCTTATTCCCTTCTTCGAGACCCTATATCCCAAGTACTCGACTTCCGTCTCTAAGAATTTACATTTATCCAATCTCAACTCGATACAGTTCTCCACGAGCACACCAAAAACTTCCTTCAAAACGGCGATATAATGATCTATCGTTGCAGTCGCAATCATAAAATCATCCATATACGCGACTACGTCTCCGCGCCGAATAAATTTACCCAAAACATCGTTAATCCACGTTTGAAATACGTTTGGACAAGTTTTTATACCGAAGGGCATTTTAAGGTACTCGAATTCACCGTGTGGCGTAACGAAAGCTATGAACTTGATCGAATCTTCCGCAACGCGAATGTGGTGGAAACCGTTTTTCAAATTTAACATCAAAAAATACGTCTTACCTTCCAATGCATCTAGCTGATCCTCTACCAACGTCAACGGATTATTATCGCGCAAAATATACCCATTTAAAACCCGATAATCGACGCACAAACGTATCTCCCCGTTTTTCTTTCGGACTAAGACAATCGGAGAAGCGTACTCGGACTTGCTCGGTCTAATTACTCCACTTTCCATCCACCCATCGAGGATCTTCGACACCTGCTCCTTTTCTACATAAGACAATCGCCTTGGCGAAAAATGAAAAGGTTTGTGATCCCGCAGCGACAAGGACAGCTCGGCTTTTACCTTTGGCTCATGCGGTCGCTCTCGCTGCACATACTCGGAACGGAAAATATCACGCAGTTCGTTTTGTTTATTGACAGGGATCGACGGATTAACGCGTAGCAACTCGGTCGAATCTGTGTCACTCGAAAAATCGATATTCATAATAGTGTTCACTTCCAAATCTGATTGCGTCTCATATTTCACGCTTATTTCCAAAGTTTTAAAATGATCGCGGCCGATTACCGCCGGAGATGCCATCGTATAGTCCAGTACAACTAAGAACAATATATTTTTGAAATCTCGCTCGTTAAAAGTTAACTTACAATGTTAATATCCCAATATGATTAGATTTATTCCGTTTATACCGCGGTAATCCTCGCTAGCTCGACTGTTTACTTTCATCGATTCGACCGGAACGTGTTTCTTCTTTATAAAGCTTACCGCGCTGCCCGAGTCTATTAACGTTCGAAGCCGTACGCTATAGAATTCGCGCTGATCATTGTTATTATTTAATTTCATACAATATTCAATATTTTTGAAGACCTCATCTTCTGGCTGATCTCCGCTGTCCACGTTGTTTACTCGCTTGGTAGACTTCTTCTTCTCGTTGTTTTCCGGACAGTTCCGAAATGTGTCCCTCGATGCTGCAGATGTCGCAGGTCGGCTTCCCTCTCTTGATCTGTTTGCATTCCGCCTTGGTGTGGCCTTCTTGGCGACAATTGAAGCATTGTATAGTCTTCTCTTGACTGTTGGGTTCCTTCCGCGGATTGCTACCATTCGTACTTGTTGCTTGCTTTCCAGAATATTGCTTCTCGGTAACACGATCTTCTCGAAAGCCTGAAGCATGTCAGTCGACGAAGCGAAGCTGTGCAACCTTGCCTGGTTCCGCAGTTGAGTGTCTGGTATGCCCTCGATCAGGCATTCGATCAATTCCTCCATTTCAACCGGCACTTTGTTCACCAAGATGCTTTTCTCATGAAAGTATTCCGTGAAAGACTCACTTTATTTCCACTTTCTTGCCTCAAAATTTCGTCGACGAGTTAATTTGCTGACCTGATGATGAAACATCGACTTCATAGTCTCCAGTAGCTCCTCTGCGTTAAGCTCTAGATGCTCCACCTTGAAGTGGAACCATCTCTGCGCATTTCCGACCAACTTGGTGCCGATCAAGACTCTCGTTGTGCGATCGTCCAAGCCGTAAGTCGTCCTCAGGAGCGTAAGCTGTCTCCGCCAATTCTCGAAGCACTCCTCTCTGTCGAACGTGCCAATCAAAGCCGATACCGCCTTTCGACGGGTGCCTCGCTCAGATGCTCGACGTTGCCACGTCTAGCCAGCTCCAGCTCTCTTCGCACCAGCTCAAGCTCCCTCTGCATGAGTTCTCGCTCCCGACGTAGTATGTCCATTTCTCGGCGAGATACTCTTTCCATCTTTTCCTCGCCTTCCCCGACGTCGCGTTCGTCCTCCGACGCTTCCAACCAGGATCCAGTAGGGTCTGCTTCGTGTAAACGGCTAATCAACTCGTTCTTCGTCTCGGACGTTGGTAAGGCTCTCTTGTTCAGCTTCGCCTTCAGCTGTACTACGGTAAGATCTTGAGGTTCTGTTGTACGACTCATTTCTCGAGGTTGCTGATATCGAATCCCACTTCTGATATTTTAAGGGTAAAAAGGCGAAGGAATGAGAGTCTTAGGCGAAGAATATTTAAACTGTCAGAAAGGCTTTTATTGACTTTCTCGGTCAGAGACTGCTCAACGACTGCTGGCTTGATCGGCTCGCTGGCTGTATTTATATACAATTATCGACGTGCGTTACGGTATACTCGCGCGTTTACCTTACAATTCGGCCAGACCTGACCGTAGTGCGTCTCGAACTACGATTTTTTATTTACAAGTTTTAATGCTCAATTACTCACGCGTATACCTTACACTACATTTAAAAGTGTTGCGAACGCAGATTATTTTTTTTCGAAAGTAATTTATAATTTGGATTATTCTTTTCAGAAACGAGCAATCTGCGTTTTCAACTTGAATGCTAGCGCTTTATCAGAAAGCAGAAAGAGTTTTTTGGAACTATGTTCTCTTTAAAGGTGTGAATTTAACTCTTTGAGGTTTAAAAGGATGATGCAGTTAGCCCAAAAATCCAAATTTTAATCCCGTTTTCTGAATCTTTTACTGAATAAAAGGCTCTATGACGAGCTTTATTTTAATGATTTTAAGGTAGCCACTGTAGAGCCTTTCAGATAAATCTTCAGTGAAGATTCCGAAAACTGGATTAAAATTTTAATTTTTGAGCTGACTTCGATATCAGCATGCACAGTCTTAAATTGTTTTCGCAAAGTGCCATCTTTAGCCAAACTTGATTTTTAATATTAGTTACGCTACGGAATGCGAAGGTAGCGTCATGCAGAATTGAGCTATGTAGAGGAAATAGCATTTCATTATACTGTTTTACGGTGCAGCATCGTGTTGCTAAGAACTTTCGATATGTTACAATAAAACCATATCTAGCAATAACTCGCATTTATGATTGATAACATCTACTGGGTCTGCAAAGCCAATTTTTGAAAATCATTTGATACGTATTTTATTGTTTTTCAATTAATCCCCTATTAGTTAAGGTCATTTATAACAATGAGTATGACATCACGTTCACTTAAAAAATGTTGTACCTCCATTAATGATTGACTCATGAAAAAACAATAAAATAAGTGGCTTATAATTTTAATAAATTCGCTTAAAAATGCGCGCGAAGCGCGCTTAGCGACAAGTAGTATATGGGTCAAAATAATACTTTTTTAAATTTTCGTCCGCACGTATGTCACCGATCTTGACGCGCTTTTGGTATGTTATAGTACATGATAAAAAAGTGCCAAAACCAAAATTTTGGACCCCCTCCCCCCTCCTACCCTATAAACGTCCATTTTCTATCTACATTTTTTCTGAAGCCCTGAAGCAATTAAAAAATCTGAAAAAATTCATGAAAATACTTTTTAACAATCCAAACAACCTTGAATTTTTTCAGATTTTTTGAATGCTTCAGGCCTTCAAAAAAAATCATTGGAAATTATGAAAATTCATGTACGGTGTTAGGATGCGATAACCTTTTCGAAAAATTTTTCACTTTTTTATTTTATTGAAAAAAGTAACCTCAAATTTTGTCAAATTTTTTCAGAGATGTGAACGCACTTTTTGAAGCCAAAAACCCTTTTTTTTGACAAAAATAATTTTTTTAGGACTATACGGAGCCTCGAAAAATCTGGAAAAAATTCATTTCTTGTTTTTTACCTCAAATTTTTTCAGATTTTTTCATTGAAGGCGATAGAGTATAGAGTCGAAAAATGCTATTTTTAACAAAAAAAGGTTCTAGAACCCGATGGTCTACGGTAAAAAAATTTTAAAATATTTTTTTCAATTCCTTGTCAAATTGAAACAAATTTGACTGTTTCAAGTTTCCGATTGAAGCCTCCTAGCTCAATCTAGAGCATCAAAATAGATTTATCATTTCTCAATGTCTTCAGAAACGTTTTCAGAATTTTGCATTAATTTTTGTGATGCTCTAGATTGAGCTAGGAGGCTTTTGTCAACGGCTGCGCCGTTGAGCTTACCGGCCGACACGAACGGCATTTTTTAATTTTATTGATATTGTCAAAAATTTTACGCGGACACTTAAAAATGTTTTAGTGCATGTCGGTGTAAAATTTTGCGAGGAATCGAATGGTGTAATTATTTTTCCCGTATCTTGCTTAAATCGCGAAATATGAGCAAAAAACACTTTAATTTTCAATTTTCACGGCTTACCCGGAGGCTTAGATAAAAAATAACTCGATATTCGGATTTCTCATCGAATTTTACATTAATTCAAGTTGTCACATTAGGTTTGCTTCTTCGAGGAAGCGCATATAAAATGGAACTTCAATTTTAAAATCTAAGTTAAAAGTAAAATGGAAAAATTGCGAAAAAAGAGTATTCTCTATTGAAGACCAAATTTGTTTTTATTGTTTATAATTAAAAAGATTTTTGATAAAAATGTTTAATTGCAAAGATTTGAGATACTTTTTCCCTTACTTAATTTGCGTATCGTATGCAAATGAATTGTAAAAAAGAAAAATTAAATATTAATGTTAGTACGGTGGTATTTTTAATTCTTTCCAAAATAATATCTTATTTAAGAGAAGGGGGGGGGGGTTGTTATGATGCACTGAGCCGTAGCTTTCTTAATTCGATTTAATGAAGACTTTTAAAAAATAGTGCATTTGTTTTGATAATTTAAAAAATTTATAATAGATCAATGCAAAAAGTTCTTAAAATCATATGTATAAGGAGTTGACCACCCAAAAATTTATCATGATTGTAATATTAGGAAATTCACTTTGGAAAATGAAAAGACAATTATAATAATTTTATACTTATGTGTAAAATATCAAGTATTAAAAAAGTTTGATTTAAATTTGACTGATATAGACATTTACAAAAAAACGTATAGCTATTTAATTAATTTAGACTTTTTACAAGCGCTATAATAATCATTATATAAAAGAAAATGAAAATAATTTTTCTATTTTAATGTATTCTAGAAAAATTGTGATATCGTAGAATATTAATATAATTGTGAAATGTTTATTACAAATATACCTAAGTTGCGGATAGAAATAAATTGATCACTTTTTTTTTTCTCTTTACTGTTGTATTGAATAGCAGTGCAATTTTCATTAGGCTGAAAAATGATAGATACTTCACTTGAAGTCTTCATTCTTGTACATATAAGATCGAATTAAAAAAAGCTTCAGAACCTTAAAATTTGTATTAGTTTTAATTCATTTAGTCCTGGAAATATTTCACGAAACCGTATAAAATTTCGCAAAAGGTGCGTGAATACTCTCAATGTAACAAAAGTTTTGCAGCACTAAAAGTGCGCATGCTCTGAATTATCACCGTTAACAAAGATTGATGTTTTCTTTTAATTTCTCGGATTGTTTTTATCAGGTTCAAACATTAAATATTTTTCACTATCAATAAATGCGATGAAAAAAACTTTTTATGAAATTTGACGTAGACATATACAGGGTGTCACAAATTGTAAAAACCAGTGGACATTTCGCAAAGTAGAGGCAATAACAAAATCAAAAACCGTATGTCCAACGTATTTTTCGACGAGAAATCGAATCATGACCTTGAATTTGATCTAAAACATCAAGGTTCATTCTTTCAGTTTAATTTTCAGGACCTCGCAGATACAAATAAAGCCGTAATTTTAACTTACAGTAAAAAAATCAAAAAATTTATTTAGAAATGATTAAAATATTATTTTTTTAGTCCTTTTCTTTCATTCTACTTCAAAAATTACATTTTGATAATAAACCTTTTTTTTTAACAAATAGGTTATTACAAATCACGGTAGAGGATTAAGGGGACCGACCTGTGTTAAAAGCTTTAATACAAAAATAGTTATATAAATCGAAATTCTGGACATTTTCTTTTTGTGATAGTAGAATATGTTCATTCTACACCTGATTGACCAAAAAAAATTCAACCCAAGCTCTGGAGAACCAATTAGATCACTTCTTTCATAATACTAAATATTGTGTTATAAATCACTTGCCGCATGATCTTGATAAGAGTTATTCATCAATATTTATCTATGGGATGTGAAAATCGGCAGAAAAGTACCCTCATCCACTTGAGTGGAGCAGAATATGAATGGCATTTAGTGTCAATAAAATATTGATTTTTTATAAAATGTATTATATCGTGTTCACGATTTGCCGTATTTTGAATATTACAAGAATAATGCTCTAGCATTCGCTAGTCAATCGGTTTAGGCAATTTTTAATTAATAAGACATCACTTTTTGTGTGTCATACGACAAGAAACTTTTGTCGATCATCAAATTTATTTTAGCAACGTTTCGTCTAGCATTTCTCTAGACCTCTTCAGGCTATAATAAATAAAATTATATATAAACATACAATACTCTGTAACACGGTGGCGTGTTACGCGACACATTGGCCAGGAAAGAGTCCGAGGGGTGACATCCCCTGTCCTTTCCTTTTCCCTGAAGTCCGTCGCGAAATGAGTAGTACGCGAGTCGATGCGTGCGCGACGCGAATGCGAGAGAGAGATATATTGGGTGCCATATAGCGCGAACGTGTGCGAAACCGTTTGTCTGCGATACTGCGCCTCGTTAAATCTATATTACGCGAGTGTGTGTGAGCTGCTGCGTTGCTGCTGAGGGTCTGTCTTCCGCTGCCGGATTCCTGCTGCCGCTTTTCTTGGGTCCAGGTCGTCCGATATATATTTCGCCATTCTCCAGCTCGAGTCAACACCAAGAAAGTCACCTTTCAAGCAATTGCCTGCCAAGTTACGCTCTCTCTCTTGTCGCGAGTTCCCGTAAAGTCCATACCCGCACCCACCGAGTAGAGTTATCATTCAGCCGAAGCAAACAATATCGAGTCATTACTTTAAGAATCGTACTCTGTGTATTTTAAGCAATTGTAATTAATTTGGCTCACGATAAGGCGTTACCTCCGTGACTGGCGCTAGAATAAATCACCTGTGACGGTGACCTTCCCCGTGCACACCGCCGTGACGGCTTATCCACGTCTTGGTCGGCTTTGTCGATAAACGACGCGCCAGACGAGCGAATGCTCGTTGCCGACCAGGGTCCGGCTAGCTAGATGAAGGGAAAGGGTCACGAAAGAACTCGCGATCGTCGGGGACGTGAACTCAGCTTACCTCCGAGAGGGAACGCCGACGGGTTGGGAGCGGGGACTCCGTTGATCTGCCGCACTGCACCTAAAGGGAAAAAAAAACCTGCAAACGAGAGAAAAACCGAGAGAGAGGAAATATGGAAAATACCGGGTCGATCAAATGAAAACACAGAGAATTAACGTTAAACAATATTACACTTTATTAAATCAACGTAGCTTCGACTCTAACTCACTCATGCACTCAAACACACACCTCACTCTGGGCCGTACTGGAGCTGCGCCACCGGACGAGGGTCTGCGCGGAACGCGGGAAATACAGCGACAAGGTACTTACTCTGTGCCTTGCACACGAAGTCCACGACCGCACGGGTAGACCAACTCGTCACCGGGGTCACGTAGAACGGCTGCTCTTCTCGGGCCACGTCTGTTAGCCACAGACGTAGGCAGGACAGGCCGGATCAGTGTTATAAGCGAAAGATACGACGGGGCTTGGTGCGCCGCGAGAATCGCAAGCACTCACACTCGATGCTCGTGGATGCACCAACACTCCTTGAGGATACCTTCGACCCGGATACACACTACGAACACACTCGCGCTTACTCACTACTCGAACACTCGAATCATGCTCTCAAAAACTCCGATTATTACAATATGACAATACAAAGAAAGTTGCACGTTCGCGTGGGCCGAGCTCTGCTCGCTTCAACGGTCCAATAATGATTGATTCGTGTCATCGGCTCGTTCACCTCGAGTCTCGCAGACTTTCGGCGCGCGCGCCGGGTGTGTTGTCTATCCGTGTCGGAGCAGGCCTCGCTTACACGGGTTGAACGAACGTAAACATTGCGGTGTTTACGTCCGTGCGCCACAGTGGCTTAGCGAGGCCGGCTTCGCTGTCGTCTCGTACAGCACGGGGTACCTGCAAAACACAGCACGCATCTTTTGAATTCCATGTTATTTTATTTTCCGCTCCTCGCAGCCGACACGACGACCTTTGCCGAGGGCAAAACGTCACACACCTTATTGTTATTTTTATTATCAACTAAATACGCATCATTATTATTTGTACGATTCTGACTCCTCTTTTCAGCCTCTGAAGAAGATCCGAAAGGGCCACAGCTTGCCCGGAGGGGCACCCATTACAACTCTTACAATCACTTTCGTTATTACGAGTACACACCTTGCTGCGAATCGATGTAAAATTGAGAATAATTTCAACAATATAAGATTTATATTTAAATTGTACACAAACATATATTTACAACAATAGGCCAGGGTACGTAAAAATCAAACCTCGAGTATCTTCTCTTTTGTTGACAGCGGAAATATTCTTTTTGATATAAAACATTTCTGCGATGAGCCTCTTGTACCAGTTATTTTCCATATGCAGAATGCTGACGTTCTCGAAATCAAATACATGTTCATGCTCAATTGAGTGTAGTCTTATCACAAATTTTGGATCTTTATTATTTTTATGCTCACTGATACGTTTCCTCAGTGCTCTCTTGATTTGACATATGTTGCATCAAACGACCTGCAATCAAATTTATACACAGGAATTGACACGGTCCAACTTTTTCGTTTTATCTTTTCCTGATACAATAATGTCATTGAACTTATTATTTATTGATGGAATGACATTGATGCAATATTTCTTTAATAACAGCGACGTGGACTTGACAAAGTGTTGATTGTATGGTAAAGTCAGACACAAGCGACTCTTGTCACGAGAATCTGAATTTTTCACAGATCGTAAATTATTTTTACAACGCATACTTATTCTTCTTTTCTTCATAAACTTGTCGATAAAATGATCGGGATATGAATTCTTGTGTAAGATGTCACGAACCACCTGCAAGTTACTTGTATGAAACCTAATATCTGAGAGCAGGAAGGCTCTGTCTACCAGATTGTAACCGTGTTAATCTTTAAATTTCTCGGGTGGTTGAAATTAAAGTTCACTGTTCGTTGTAAAGCTATCTTCTTTCTATACCAGTTGGTGACAATACGTGATCCAATCCTAATGAATTTATACTCGGATCGATTGAAACAGTATACTACAGAGTTTCTTTGTATCAACGACAAAAAATAAGTCAAATCGGCATCGATGCAAACGTAATCCATTGTTTTTTATAATTTTGCGTGCACAAACTACTGTTACAAATTCGACTGGGCGAATGTGGAAGCACTGCGTAGACAAAGAACGTTGTTGTTGCAAGGATGAGCGCTAAGATCAGACTGACTCGCGTCGTACCGCCCACTGGTAGCGTAAAAAAAACTCGAAATGCACGGTGCGCTATCGATGAGGATAAACGATCGCCACGGACGCGGACGCGCAACTTTCTAGGCTCTTCTATATGCGTTGAATATACGAAATCCGACACCTCTTCGCGCCTCTATGCATAATGACCGATCTAAACGTATACGTATACTGCTGTGTTACTTTATTAACATCAGTTTCCTCTTGCGCTTCAACTTTCGTGTTTGTTTAATTGTTTCACTGTTAATTTTTTCGTATTGTTTCTCATTTTTCATTATTACAAAATTTTTTTCCTTGTCCTATAAGTGTTTATTGCGCAGTCATGCCTATATTTAGACCAACTGAACAGAATCTAGCATTAATGCGATTTTTTTGTAAAGAAAATTGTTCTGATGTTGAATTGGTGAAGAATACAATTTGCCAGAGAACGTGAACAGGGTATTATTGTATATGATCGTCGGGTTAACAACCGATGACCATGGAAAATAGATGATGAATCTTTACAAGCGTTAGTAGATAACCTTATTGACAATCCTTTCGTAGTTATGTGGAACCTTCCGCAAGAACTATATCTAAATATTCATGAACAGACGTTGCGCATAAAAGACCCTGGAAGATTAACATGGGACCTTGAGTCCCAGTCAAATACAATGAAAATATTTTTACTTATAGATTTCGTCCTCCTGAACAATAATAAACATGAGTCACCCTTGAAAATGAGCCGTTTACGAGAGAAAAATTATTAAAGTTGCATATTTTCAAAGCTGCTTAACGTAACCTCTCTATGCTCGCTATAGACATAAACAAGGGTATCGCGAGAAAGTGAATTACAAAAGTCTTTGCCAAACGATTTTTCGTGGCCGATACTGAACTGCTTTCATGTTTAACCTTATCAAAAGCCTAGTCTTTGTCATGATTAGGTAAAAATTGCCAATATTTGACACGCTTCGAATTACCAATAAGCTAAGTCCATAGGAGTATTCGCATTACAAAAATCAGAGACCATTTTGCATTTTCAAGATTCAAATAGGGTCTGCTTTTATGTTTTGCATTATGAAAAGACTATTCTGTAAGCAAAAAAGTCAAAGTAATTTGAATTATAACTTGGCTCAAAATATGACGCTTAGACGAGATAATCAGTACAATTACGAAAGTCATTGCAAGTTGTAACGGAGTGTCCTCGGAATGCAGACTCTTCGTCTGGTGCGACTCCACATAGACCTGTAAACGGTAGAAAGTAGGTGCCGAAATGAAGCTATGACTCGTAATTTGTAAAAAGAACAATTAGGCTTAATTTATTAAATAGGCGCCATTCACGACAGTGACGCCGTAACGGTTATTTCTTACACGAAAACATAAGCTTACAAATCATGTTGCAAAGTATATTATAATTAGGCACGCGTTTATCAAAGCACCGGATTCAATCTACATGTGGCTTCGGGACCACCTCGGCTAGACGATACAGCAGTTAAGGGTCGTAGGACGAGCTACACGGGGACGTAGTCGAGAGAGATCGAGCCTTATACGGAAACACAATATGGCGCATATACTCGAGAGAGCTGAACGACTTACATTCGTTGAATCGTAGTCTCGAAGATGGTTGACTTGGGCAAGAATGAGGCAGGTGCGGACTGCAGACAAAAGCGAGGGCCAAACGAGAGGGCAGCCAGGATCTCAGTCACGTCAGCGGTTGCACACACACTTCGTAGGCACACTATAGCGGATATTCTCGCGATGTTGTCGCTCGCGCTTTCCAACACAGAGTATTGTCCCTCTGCTCAATCAGTCGACCCGTCATCGGCACACCCGTGAGTGTGTGCCGATCGGTCGCGGCAACGACAGCTCGTATAGCGAACCGAGCGTGTCGAATTATAAGTCTTGTTATTTTGAATTATCTAAGCTA
>CACVKI010144832.1:15093-31145 GCA_902732785.1 Trichogramma evanescens
GCGGGTGGAGTTATAAAAGAAAAAGATATAGAAACATATAGATGTTGTGTGGCCCATCGACTTCTCCTTCTGCCCCTGTTTAACCCCCGCGGAACCGGGGGGTTGCTATAACTACCCTGATAGAAATACTCAACATCATTATAAGCCTATTGATAAAAAAATTAAAATTAAAATTGTTTTCAAATATATTATTAAACGGTTTTGTTCTCTTTCTGTTATCATAATGTTAAAAATATCAAGCGCACTTTGAATGATCTGAAGTTATAATTTAATTGTTCCAAAAAATTTAGACCAGATTTAATTAATACAATAATAATAATTGAAGCCCCCACTAGATGGCGAGTACCACAATGTGTTAAACTGCAAGTGACAAAATTAAAACTTTTGTATAAGTCAAAGCAGTAATCAGTAATTTCATCTGTGAACAGAAGAAATCCTCTCCTTGTTGTACTGTTATGGTAGTAAAATGGTTATAAAATAAATGTGAAGCATTATCATGCCCATAAAGATACTATAAGACATTTTTTGTTAAAAAAACTTGTCCAAACGCTTTGAGAAATTCTACCAGGGTCGTGATACGAAGAGAAGAGAAAGAAAAACCCTGATCTTTTGTTTTTTTTTTTTTTTAATTATGCTATAATCGTTGAATAAATTTAATTACATTAATCAAGTGAATACTGTATGCATATATTTATCTAAACTCCCTGTAACATTCGACAATAACGAACAACAGCTATATAGTAATATATATGCGCCGAGAGTAAATTTGTCGCGCCACACCACATCGGCGGACGAATTTTCTTCCGTAGGCATAGTACATTATGAATGATATCATGTACGTCGTTACAATTTTATACAATTGAAAAATTGAAAAACAAAATGCCCCGCTCCCCGCGTCTCCGTTACTTCACCTCTGCGCGTAAATTAACTCGGCGCGCGTCCAAAATTCAAGTCTGAATGACGGACTGGCCGTCGTTGGGCGGCGAATTGCTCAGTATCACGGCCGTGCTCACCACCGTCGTGAGAAAGAAGATGAGCAGCAGGACCCGATCGCCGACCAGCGCGACCTGCTTCCACTCGAGCTCGGTGCGCTCGCGGCTGTCCTGCTCCAGCAGGCGTCGCTCGTTGCGCTCGATCGTCGCCTGGACGCGGCCGATCACGCGCGACCACTGGCCGCTGCCGCCGTCCAGAGTCGTCGACGCGTTGTTATCCTTGCTCGATTCTGCAGAAAGGATGAGTGATTTTATAAAAGAGTCGGTCGAAAGACAATTATACATTGGTGGATGTAAAAAAAAGTGGATATCGTGTGTCGTGGCTTACACGGGCAATTGGCAGTTGAATGAGACCCACCAAGCTTGCATTTTTCATGTATTCTGTTACTAACTTAATCAATGGACCAATGAAAAAAAAGGCGCATAATGTCACTGTCATCACGCAAGAACGTGTCCGAAAAATGAAGTACAACGATATATCAATTTATTAACCATTATGAAAATTCCATAAATTATACATAACGAGCAAAGATAACTGTACCGCCACCTTATTAATTTTTCGTTTTTTTGATTTTACATTTGTCACTTTTTCAACAAAAAAACAACATTTCTATTTAAATAAGTAACAATAGAAGTAAAAAATCAGTATGGAGGTGGTAAAACTTTCTCGTTTCTTATCATTTAGAACTTTTAAACGCAGAAGTTTTTGCGTGCTGACAATGACATTTTGTGCATTGTTCGGCTAAGCATTTTCGAATAATCCTTTCAAAAATTTCCGAAACCGATGGAAGTTTAAGTTATGTACAAAATACATGAAAATTGCAAGCTTGGAAGGTCGAATTCAACCACCAACGGACTGGTTAAATCAAGACACACGACATGCAATTTTTTGAGAATTACCCATACACGAACCTAAATTCGGACTGCTGCGATCGTTGTTGGCGTGTCTCCGCGCCAAGTAAGCAGCAGCAGCGGGTGAAGGCGGACTGCTTCCTCTCATCCCTTCTCTGTGACTGCTGCTACTGCCGTGCATCGGACAGCTGTTGTTCCTCTTCGGCAGCCCGTCCTGCTGCTGCTGCTGCTGCTGCTGAGGATACTCCTCTTGAAACTTGAAGAAAACGACTCGGGACAGCTTGTCGAGGACCAGAGACTTGACGCTCGTGGGGACTCGGACGCCGCGCACGCCCCGATGATGTATGTTGAGCGTGACCACGGCCAGGCCCGAGGCGAACGATACCAGGCATATGCTCACCCCGTAGTACAGACCTTATCATCATGTAAAACAATACAGGAAAATTAGCGAAAGATAAATACCGAGGACGAGGAATAATTGAAATTTCGTATATTTACGTTTGAGCTGAAGTTAATTTACTGCAGTTGTACGAGCGTTAAATATATATTACAGTGGACGTTTAACTTTGAAGGATTCGTTACGTGCGCGTGACACCAAAGAATCAATTTTTTGTAGAAAAATGTTTACATAATGTAATTTCCTGTTATGGCTTCTTTTACATTGATATCTTCGAAGTGTAGCATGATTTTTGCTTTACACAGATAAAACTGGCTTTACTATGCGTCGCCTGCATGAACTCGCGCGTTGCCCGCCCGGCTCGTGGTATTTTGCCGTGCATACCGTGATAGAGCTACAGAGGGCTCTCAACTCACCGACACAGTTTTTCAAGCAAGCGAGAAGAGAGCATATCGTTCTTGGTCAATCTTTCGCCAGGACAGTGTTTATAGTTAGTTTGATCAGCAAAATCACCACAGAAAGATTGATTGCCGTTGAACACTAAGTGAGAAAAATGAAATCGAGTGGCACAGTCGATTGTGCTGGCAGGTAACTATGTCAATTTTTTATGAACGACACATTTGAATGTATTATAACCTAACACTTGTTTACTGGTATTATTTTAGAGTGAAAGAGGAGCCTAGCGATGTGTCACTAAGTGAAAACGTTTGTAAAACGATTGACGAGAAACCTGATCTAAAAAACGTGCAACTCTCACCACATCCACTGGAAAATTCAGTAAGTGTTGATAATTATAAGTAACTAGTATTCCTTCGGGTTTCAAATGAAAATTTTAACATAGTTTTGATTTTTCAACAGATCAATATCCTTCGAAAATGTGACATTAAACTTGAAAATGAACTCGATGACGAAGTGGAAATAGTTGTTGAGTGCGAAGACGTCAAGCCTAACATTCATTTATTGGCAGTCAAGAAAGTCGAAGAAGAATCTCAAAATTTCTTGCAGGATATGAAAGATACTGATGGTTGTAAAACTCAGAACTCAATTAGAATAGAAACTGCGGATAAAGCGAAACAAGAAATCGTTGGAGAACAATTAAATTTAAATAACGACTGTAAACTTGTCGAACGATATAAAAAAGTGAAAATTAAAAAAAATTTAACAATGAGAGTAACCTCAAAACACACATCGGTACAGTGCATAATGATACAACCAGTGCATGTGAAATATGCGGAAAAAATTGGCACGTAGAAGTAGTCTGCATGGGAATGTCCAATCATTACATCAGTATATTACCGACTCATGTGATATGTGCGGAAAGTCTTTTACTCAAAAAGGTAATCTCAAAATCCACATTGAAACAGTCCACAAGGGTATCAAATATGCATGTGATATTTGTGGAAAATCATTCGGACGAAAGAGTCATCTCAAAGACCACATCGATGCAGCCCACAAGGGTATCAGACATACGTGCGACAAGTCATTTTTGCAAAGGTCTTATCAAAAAATTCATATCGATTCGGTGCACAATGGCGTCAAACATACGTGTGAAATATGCGAAAAGAAATTCACAAGTAAGTACAAACTCTTGGCCCACGTCGAGGAGGCGCATATCGGCGTCACTCATACATGCGATGTATGCAAAAAGACATTTACGCATAAATGGACTATGAAATCGCACATTCGTTTTGTGCACAATGCTGTCAAGCATGTATGCAATATTTGCGGAAAGAAATTCACATTGAAAGCCAATCTAAAAAAGCACATAGATTCAGTGCATAATAGTGTCCGACATTTGTGTGATAAATGCCAAAAGACATTCTCAGACAAGAGTAGTCTAAAAAGGCACATAGACTCGGTGCACAACGGTGTCTCATTTGAATGTGATACGTGCGGAAAGACATTTGCACTGGCGAGTAATCTCAAAAGGCACATCAAGAATGTACATCATTCACGCATCACAACTAGATAAACGTATAAAATTTAATATAAATAACTGTAATATTTAACGTATAAATATAATTTACATGTTCGGAAGACTATTTGAAAAATATTCATTTATAATAATTTTATGTACTCCTTCAATATTATTTAATTATGCAAAAAAAGAGTTCAATTTCTTAAAAGTCAATAAATTTTTTGAAGGAATATGAGAGCATATTATTCAATTTGAAGCTAATAACATATGGCGCTCCAAAACTGTTTACGCAATTCAGCACATCAATTTTTGAAAAAAAGACGGATAACAACAGTTGTCCGAAATAATTCAAAACCCAACATTTCAAAAATTCACTACAACCCAACTCTCGTCGCGCGTCCGATTCGTTTAAAAGCTCATGGCCCCCACTGCACCGAATTCTCCGTGCGAACTAAAACTTCTGCCGCGTGGAAGGATAGAGAACTGAAAAATCGAATTAAAGTAATCTGCTCCACCTCCCACACACACATACGCCCGAGACTGGCAATCGTCAGCCTCTGCGCGGACTCGAACTTACTTATGAGCGGCGTTTTTTCGGTCGGCGGCAGGGTCTCCCTAATCGTCATGAGGAAGACCGTCATCGAGAGCAGCGCCGAGATTCCGAGCGTGACCTTTTCCCCGGACTCGGACGGCACGTAGAACACCAGCAGAGCTGCAACACACGCAGACATATAGAAAAAAACGTCGTCTTGTTTTTCAGAAACTGTACGGCAGCTGCAAATTTTTTCCACTGCTGCTCGCTCAGCACACACGTGCACATATTATATAGTACAGAGGATTGCAGTAAGTGTCAATTTCAATTGAAATCAAGCTGGCTGGTTTTTTCCCTCGCTCTCTCGCTCGCCCGGTTCTTTTCATTTTACAACGCGTATGGTACTATACGCGCGCCGAGGCCCGGCCGAAAAACTCCGCGCTTTCAGTTTAGTAGCTACGAAGTAATTGGCTCTCGGTGAAATCCATTTTCTCTCTCTGTTTCGTCGTCTAGCTGTCTTTCTTTTTTCGCGTCTTTATTTTTTTTTTTTTGCGCATGTGTTTGTGTGTGTGCGAGCTCGCGAGTATAAACGCGCGCGCGGGCCGCGTTACGCACGCAACGCCGGGCTCTTTTTATCCGCCTTTGTTTAACAAATAAATCCTTTTTCCGAATCGCATTTTCAAAGAGACTACCAGCGCGCAGGAAAATCGGCCACGCTCACACACACGCAGCTTGAAAAAACGAGATTTTCGCGTAGAAAGGAACGAAAAAGTAAAAAAAAAAATTAATTTCTCAAACGACGCGTCGAGTGACAGAGGGAGAGAATGATTAGTTGGCGAGGTATCGAAGCGCAAAAAAACAATTCCGTTGAGTGACCGCGAGCGAGTCGCAGCAGCGGCACAGACAACGGCAAAAAAGTGTATAATAAATATATATAAACGCCGCGAGGGAGGAGGGGGTGGGTGGGAAATGAAAATCGCTCCTCACAAAGTGCATGTATATATGGATATAGATGTAGGACGGAGAATTGAAAATATTTATGATGACAACGACGTACGTACGTACGTGTGTTTATTTTATTTCGGCTCAAATTATGTTTTATATAATGATCGAAATAAAAGATTTAAAAAAAAAAATTGACGCGTATCCGCTCGCAGTGTTTATCCTCGTGAATTTTTAAAAAGGAACAGCTATTATCGTTATTATATGACAGTTGAAAATTTCATCATCGTCATATTGTACATCTCGAATTTCACGCTTGGCCGTAAATACGTCACGCGTGCAACGATTTCGACGGACAAAAAAATTATCGAAAGGTGTCGCCGCGACTCATCCTCGATAAAACAATATCGAGCGAATTAGGAAAAAGCTCGTGAATATATATAGTTTCTCGCGCGCGCCCCCCAATATTTTGATTAACGATGTACATTACATGAATAATTAATGAGAGAATCGATTTTGCAGTGTGCAAGTCTGTAATTCATCGCCTTTATATATATATCGTCATGTATATAAGGCCGCGAGATTTTATCGAGTCTTTTGTTTCGGGGATTTAATATAGATATATATTATTTTATCGCTTATAAGCTATATACCCCGAGGAGGCGCGTAGACGATCGAGTCGTCCGTAAATTCACGCTCGACTTAATCGACTCCTGATATCTCTATATAGTAGTAGTAGCGCCGCAAAATCGGCACCGCCGCACACCTTGTGGACATATAATCCAATCATTGGTCGCAAATGAATTATACGCGGCACAGCTCGATAAAAAAAAAGGTGAAGAAGAAGAAGAAGAACAAGAAAGAAGAAAAGAAAAGAAAAGTCGCGCCAATCCTGTATTTATAATTAAATAATTTATAAAACGTCTTTTATTGTATATATGTACCGATGCCGTTGATGAGTATGCAGGGCAGAATGAGATTGAACACGTAGAACATGGGCCGACGCCTCAGCCGGATCTCGTAGGTGATGTCCGGATAGGGCTCGGGGCAGCACGAGTAGTACTCCTCGTTGCGCTTCGCCGTGAAGTTGACGAGGTCGAACTCGCCGTTGGGCTGGTAGTTGCTCACGTCGCCCTGCTCGCTCTGCTTCTCCAGCTGCAACTGCATCGATTTTATCAAGGTGTTTCATTTACACAGTTCGATCCTATATAATATCTTGCGAGTATTCCTCGCGGTTGATTTTGAAAAATTTTGCGGGGGATTCGCGCGCGCGCGCGACGATGCGCTCGTCCGGGTCAAGCCGATGCAAATTTAATTAGTATCGACGAAAACCACCCAAAAAAAAAATCCCGTACCATTCTCGGATGTATAACGAGCGACGACGGGGGGGTTGCAAAAAAAGTCGTCGTCGTCGAGGCTTTATTGTGGTGACACGCGCGAGTATAATCCGATTTCGCGAATTTTCACGTTACGCGAATCATTATACGTATATGGGCTGAACTAGAGTCAGCACGCGCGATGCGCCAAAAAATAGAGATGTAGAAAAAAAATTATGTACTCTTTAAGAGTAAAATTTCGTAAATCTACAAAGGTTCATAGGTGGATTTTCATTTTTCAAAATTTATTCTTTTAAACTGGTTAAACTGGGGTGAGTATGAAAGGATGGTTGTAACATGGTTTTTGATGCAGAATTTAATGAGTAAATTCAAATTTTTTACAGAAAATCATATTTATATCCTCTAAACCCTTTAAATATTAAAATATAACATATTATAGGTCGTACAATGTTATTTGTATCCTTCGATTAGGATAGAATTGAAATAATACAACTTTTCCTGAAATGTGATCTTCGACAGACTAATGGACACAATTCGATAACATAAATAAGATAAAAAAACATGGAAATTTCATGAAAAATGAGGGACAAACCGTAACACTGTAAAAGTACATACTTTCTTTTACAATTCTATTTTTGACGTATCACGATAACTCTGATTTACCCCATATATATCGGCCGGGACAAAGGGGAAGTTAGCCTACTTTTTTGTGCTCGTCACATCTTCCTTTCAAAACGAGCGAAATAATTGATAAGTAGATGCATACAAGAATTGCATTATAATAATCCGCACGCGATATCGCGAACGACAGTTTTCAAGTTTTTTTTTTCTCGACGAGATCGAGTTATACATTCGAGATATTGAGAACGATTTCCCGGATTTTTCCGATTCGCATCTATATACGTGTAACGGCGTATATCGGCTTACGTTATAAATACAAATCGGGTTCCCCTCGCGTCACACACACACATATTGGCATTCGATTGAGCGAAAAACAAGCTCGCGCGCGAATTTTGAGCCAATATAATACTACTAGCGACGAGCGAAGAGAATAGTATAGTGTAGGCTTAATAATCCCAGCTTTTCCCCGGAGAGTTTGATTAATTCGTTAAGCATGTATTACTTGCGCATATAAACGCTCATAATAATAATGATAATATAACTGTTGAAATGCGGACCGGTGTGCACAGAGGCGGGCGAAAAAAAAGCGCAAAAAAAAAAAAAGATTCGTATACAGCAACGCGATTGCCGAGATGTACACTCGCTGAATTCTAGATTGCTGCACAGGGGCTTATTTCGTGAAATTTACATCGCGTCGCAGAGAGCACAGTTACTACCACTACTACTACCACCACCATCACCGCTGCTGCTGCTGCGACTACTACCCCAATTTCCATCCTATCCGTGGCAGTTGAGATTTGTGCATATCATCATCATCGTCGTCGTCGCAGCATTGGGAAGGGGTAAAAAAAATTCGTTCGTGCGTTAAGAGATTATATAAAAAAAAAGATAACTTCTCGTTTTACGTTGTTGTAAAATTATTATAAAGAAGCTAGCGCTGCGCTCGTCGTCTCTCTCCCCAGAGGCCGCACGCCGAAACATTTTAAAGCTCCTGGCGCAAGCTCTCCTCCCCCAAAAAGTAGCAGCAGCAGTAGCAACAGCAACAGCAAGTCATTAATTCCTCCCTCCCCCCACGACCAGCGCGCAAGCTCGAGATTCGATACACGCAACTCGTATTATAAGTAAGTAATTAACGTCGTCGGGGGCCTTTTACCGCAGGTGGTGCGTGTGATATGTCTCGCACACATCGATTCGCGACAAAGTGCACCTCGAGGAATTTTAATTGCGTTGATATAACGAGGCTGCAGAAAAAAAATACACCCACCCGCCCGCAAAGAAAACCACGCACCCGTGAGCGTGTGTGTGTGTAGAAACTAAATTAATACGGCCCAGCTCACGCGGCGGTCGGGAAGCTAATACAGTTTCCCGCGCCACTGTATACACGCGTTGAAAACTTTCGGGGCGGACCATTATGTGTGTGTGTGTGTATAGCGAAACCTTATCATTTCACGCGTGGCAGCGGCGCAGCGCGAGGATTATAAATTCCCCCCTCAACGTTAAATTTGTGTGTCAGGTATATATACATCGTATAAACGCACGAGTATATATTAATATAATAGAACAATGTAATAATTAATTACTCGATTAATTAATGTGTATGTATAATTGATCGATTGCGACGATAACCTGATAGCCGTCGTAGGTCCAGGAGGCCCACTTGAGGACGCAGCGCTGCTCGTCGAACGGGAAGTACTCGACGTCGATGTCGCAGCTGCTGCGAAATATGCCGTGACTGAGCCAGACCACCTCGCCCGTGTGGCTCACTATCACGTTGGTATTGATCACCGCCGAGCTGTACTGCGGATCGGCGCTGCGTCGTCGTCGTCGTCGTCGTCGTCAGAAAGCACAAAAAGATGATAAAAAAAAAATCAAATTATCGATGGTAATCATTATACGTTATTTTACATCACTTCCGCGTTCTCTCGCGCGGCGATATTATATAATATGGAAATCGCTCGCGCGAGTTGAAAATTTTGATTAATGCACACAGCGGCGCGCGGGTGAGATTTCGCTCGAGGAGGAAGCCGACGGAAGAGAAGGGGAGCATTATAAGATCGTATTACATCGCAGTTTTTCTTCGTGCCGCTTCGGCGAGCTTTCTCGCTGCACTTTGGGGGGCGCGTCTCGAACTTTTGGCACACTGCTATAAGAGAGAGATCCTTTCTCTCTCTATATCTCGACGACGCTTTTGAATTTCTTTTCAATTTTCCGTATAGGCACAATGAGAGCTGCATCCTCGAGGCTCTGGACGATAAACTTTTTGAATAACAATATGAAACGATAATCAATGCGCTCTGGCTTCATAATCCAATATTTGTCAGTAAAAAAAAGAGCTCTTTGACCTCTATAGGGCATTAAAAATTTGTACGTAACTTTAATTGCCCTCCGAAAAAAAGAAAAAATAGAAAATAAACAATGGTTTATAAACGCCGCAATTATAGCCCACGCACGTATACAAATGAATTATGCACGCGGCCGAAAAAAAAACCAGGGGATATACGCCAGACTCACTTGTTGTAGAGTATAGTGTCGGGCCGCCATACCCTGTTGTAGGGCACTCGTATCACTCGGATGCCCGCGTACTCCGAGACGTTCCAACGCAGATGATGATCCGTCCAGGCCTGGGTCAGCCAGCAGTTGGTCGTCAGTATCTGGTTCTTCTCGTCCTGCGAAATTATACACGGCAATTATCATATTATCATTGACGTAGCACGCGATAATCGTGCGCGCGGCGATCGTCGTCTCGTGATCGCGAAACGAATCGCGCGACCGAAAGAAGAAAGAGAGAAAAAAAAAAGAAGTTGCAGAACTCGTTTGGCACTCGTTCGACGGATCGCGTAGTTTCCCCAAAAAAATCGGCAGCGGAGCTACACCTCTCAGCAGTTTCGTCGGAGCGATAACTACATTCCGTTCGCTTCTGCTGCTGCTGATGGTGGCTCGCTCGCTCGTACTTTTCAATTGAAAAGCGAGAGAAACGAGAAGAGGAGCCAAAAAAAAAATAAAATAAATAAAACAACGCGAGGGGCTGCGTGGACCATGGGCGTGTGGTCGAAATTGCAGCGGCTCGGCTGGGCCATCAAGTATTCCGTGGTGCTGCTCTACGTTCATCTGCAATTTTTGGCCATCGGCGGACACAGCATGCTGCAGGACAGGATCACGCAGAGACGCCACAACAAAACTGGTATGCGCGCTGTATAATAATAAAAGTTATCGCGTGTCGCGCTGCACCGATACAGCACGCGATAGCGATAAAGAAGCTACGGGTTACGCTATTTTTTATTTTATTTTATTTTTTTTATTTCGTTTGCAGAGCTGCCGAGACGATCGGGTCAGGTGGCGATCGTGACGGGTGGGGCCCGAGGTATCGGCATCAAGGTCGTGCAGATGCTGCTCGAGTGCGACATGACCGTCATCGTAGGTACGTACACAAAGAAACTACATTATCTCATTCGTAAACGAAAAATAATAAAAATTGAGTGCCGTGCTTGAACTGTGATAATGGACAGGCGTAACGCGTGTGCTACATGAGTAATTTTAAAATCTGACGAAGTCGTTGTACACCTTTAAAAATTTAACAGAATCTTTGTTTGAAATTTTTCAGCATGTTACTTCATTATCGATACTTTTCAAGATAAGACTTTTCTGAGTATGCTGCAGTTATGAATCGATTTTATTCTTATGAAAAAAAATTTATTAGCTTTACAAAAAAAAGTTGGTGTGGACTTGAAATTTTCACAGAGTTTTCTTTCTGTTATGTACTTTTGGAAAGTTTAGTCTATAAAAGTGCGTATGAATTTTTGGAACTTTTTTGAGGATGTTTTCTTGAACGAACTCAATATTTTCAAAAATTTAATTCCTCGCATGTTTTGCGTAAAGACGATTGATATTTTTTTAAATAACGGTGATCACGAAAAAAAGGAGCCTTTATGTCTTTGAAATTGACAATCCTGTTCATGATTTAATATTTGCATGAGCGGTTCTTTAGCTCACTTAGCAAATTGCAATTAAAAAAATTACCTTATCTTAAATTTCAAAAAAGACTACAGACTAAACGAGCGTGTGTCAATATTTTAGTGTCAATTGTTTTAGAACTTTTATTTCAAAAGTATATGGAGGAATCACTGATAACATATATAATGTACTGCTGCAGCCTGCCGAAAACCCGAAGCCGGCCAGAAGGTCATCGACAAGATTCGCAAATCCGGCGTCACGAGCGGTCGCGCGGAGGTCATGAGATTCGACAACGCCGACTTCAAGGTGGTGCGCGGATTCGTCGCCGAGTTCACCAAAAAGTACTCCCAGCTTCACGTTCTCATCAACAACGGTGAGTTCATACTTCCTCCTAAAACGAGTTTTTGAACAAGTGATAGATACATCTTTTCGATTTTTCATAACGGATGAGCTTTTTGGAAAATTAACAATTCATGAATTAAAATGACTTTGAAAAATCTTACGCAGCCGGCACATTCGTCAACACGTACCAGGAGACGGTCGACGGCTTCGAGTGGATCTACACGGTCAACTATCTCGGCCATTTCCTGCTCACCATGCTTCTGCTGCCCGCGCTGAGGCGAGCCGCCACCGCCGAGCAGTGGGCCCGCGTCGTCATGGTCTCGTCCGTAGCGCACATGTTCGGCGACATCGACTTCGACGACGTCAATCGCAAGAGGTTCTACGTGCACGGCCAGGCCTACTGCCAGAGCAAGCTCGCCCAGGTGCTGTTCGTGCGCAAGCTGGCCCGCATGTGCGACGAGCTCTCCGTGCCCGTGGCCATAAACGCCGTGCACCCGGGCGCCGTGGGCACCGACATCTTCGACGAGACGACCTTTTACTACCTCAAGCCGTTGCTCAAGCTCGTGTTGAAGGTGTATATTATATGACGATTTTACCCGATTTTTCGAGGGTTAAAAAAATTATACCGATGTATACTATAAATTGCAGAATCTGACGGAAGGCGCGATACCGATCGTTTACGCCGGGGTCGATCCGCGAATGGAGAGGATCAGCGGCTGGTACATGACGAACTGCGTCAAGGCCCGGGCGAAGAAGTACTGCGAGGACGAGGCGGCCCAGGATCGCATGTTCGAGGTGTCGCTCAAGCACGTGGGACTGCGGGATTACGACTTTTTCGCCGAGTCCGTCTGAGATGGCTACACAGCTCGCTAGAGCTACATCGCGCAAAAAAAGCGCAGCTCTTACGTTGTATCACTCGATACATACGTTTGTTCTCTCTTGTACATATACTTTCCTCTCTTTTTTTTAATCAGACAACTAAAATATGTATGGAATAATAAAAAACCAAGTACGCAAAAAAAAAGAACAGGATAGAGTCATCGATCGACGTCCGAGCAATTAATTTCTCACGTGTCGTAGCACCGCGAGCACGCAAAAAACCTATCGTCGCTTACACTGTGCAACGTTAAATATTCACCGAGAATCATCGTAAAAGCGCCATCTATCCGTGCGGCTACGATCATTAAAAATATCTCTCTCTCGCTCTCCGCGTACTTGCAGCACAGCATCATTCGCGCGGATAAAGATCGAGCGCGTAGTCTGCGCTGTACACGCCGCGTGAATTTACACGCTATAGTTTGGCGCTTAAATATTTCGATCGAAATCAAGATGTCGTCGTCGAGCAAGGACGAGGACAACAACGCGTTGTCGAAAATCGGCTGGTGCCTGAGTTTGGCCTACTGCTACTGCTCGACTCAGGTCAAGTTCGTCTGGCTGGGCTTGGCCGGGATCGTCGAGGATCGCTGGCACGCGCGCACCAACAGAACTGGTAAGTGTATAAGCGACAAGACTGCTGTACCGTTACATATATACATAGCACACACACACATGTGTACATAATATAAAGTGCGCGCCGCGTGCCGCTGCGTCGTCTGCCGCATTATTATTATTATTATATAGAGATGCCGAAATTGACGGGCAGAGTGGCGATCGTCACCGGCGGTTCGCGCGGCCTCGGCAAGGAGATCGTCAAGATGCTGCTCCAGTGCGACCTTCACGTCGTCGTCGGTAATGTATATAAAAAAAAAGAAAAAAAAAGTAATATCGTATCTCGGCGCTTGACACTTTGACATTGGAAATATTATTATATTACACGAAGCTTGTCGAAATACCGCGGCTGGCGAGGCGGCCGTCGAGGACATACGCGGATCCGGCGGCGTGGAGAGCGGCAAAGCCACGGTGATGCGCCTCGACAACTCCAGCTTGGCCGCGGTGAGAAAATTCGTCGAGGATTATCGGAGCAAGTTCTCGTCGAGACTCGATATTCTCATCAATAATGGTACGTATGATAGATTTTTTTGCGATTTGCATGATTACATCGTTAATTTTGTTGTTGTTTTTTTTTTGTTTTTTTTTTCATTATAATCGTGTAGCCGGAGTCATGTGCACGCCTTACAACGAGACCGTGGACGGCTACGAGGAGCAGTACGGGGTGAACTATCTGTCGCACTTTTTGCTCACGCTGCTGCTGACGCCGGCGCTGGCCCGTGCCGGCACGGATCGCGGCCATTCGCGGGTGATCAACGTGTCGTCCTGCGCTCATCTGGTCGGCGACGTCAGATTCAGCGACACCAACAGAAAGTAATTGTTACGAAACGGAAAACAAAAATATATATTTATGCATTTTTTAGCAATGAATTTCGATAATTCTGTGTTACGTATATAGAGATCTGTTCGTCACGGCCGAGGCCTACGCGCAGAGCAAGCTCGCCCAGGTGCTGTTCACCAAGAGGCTGGCGCGCGAGCTCGCGGCGAGGAGACTGCCGGTGCAGGTGTGCGCCGTCCATCCGGGCGTAGTGAGCACCGACATCTTTCGCACGACTTACGTGAAATACCTGCGGGCCATCGTCGATGTGCTCTTCAAAGTCAGTATAAAAAAAAAAAATAATAATAATAATGATCATATATTTCGATTTTATTTCGTCATCGTCATCATTGTAATATATATCCGTCTAGAATCTCGAGGAAGGCGCCGTGCCCGTGGTCTACGCCGCGGTCAGTCCGCTGATGGAGAAAAAGAGCGGCGTCTACGTGAGCAACTGTCGCGAAGCTCGTGTCAAAGCCATCTGCGACGACGAGCTCGTCCAGGATCGTCTGTTCGATCTGTCGCTCGAGCAAGTCGGTCTCGAGCGCTTACCGTTTTGAGACAATTTCTTTTTCTTTTTTCATTTTTTTAATGAATTTTTTTCTCGTCGCTACGACGACAACGACGAGATAAAGAAAGAAAGTGCAATTAAAAAGAGAAAAAAGAAAAAAAAAGCTCTGTATAAACTGTGTATATTACACGGCGTGCTGTAACGCACAAAAGCTCGAGCGCGGTTGAAATTCCAGGATATATAAATGTGTACACTGCACTGCTATACTGTTACATGTATAAATGCGTAATTACTTTTACCCCTCTTTTTTCATTTTTTTATTTACCGTACCTTTTCTCTTTCTCTACAATCCATTTTATTTCGAGAATCTTGTTAATTTTGAGATCCAAGAAAAAAAAAAGAAGTAAAACTCAACTTCGACGCGCGAGCGACAATGGACGAATTCCTGTATTATAAATTTTCCACCCTCCCTCCCTCCATCGATCTACCTATTTCATTATAGTACTTTTACTCGGCTGCAAAAGCTGCCGCACCGCGAAAACTTTGCGTATAACTACTACTACTGCTGCTTCTCTCGTGTATATATAGGCGCAAACAATGCGGTGCGCGTGAAGCAAAGTGCACTCTTCGCGCTCTCCTCCTACTCCCCCTTTTTTTTTGTGAAACGACGCTTTTTCCAGATGTGCGCGCGCGCAAAAACTTACTTCTTTCCATCTTCGAGAGGCCACTCGGCGCGCATAAAACGAGCGAGAAATGGAAAAATGTTTTTCAAGTGTATTTAGAAAATTACTTTTCGCCTGTGACATGTATATTAAAAAATCACCGCTACTATATACTTATCGCCATACTGCATCGCCTGCGTTGCCGTTGCGTCGTCGTCGGCGCACGTGTTTATCTTGCCCAAGCGCGCTTTGCGCTTTTCTATTAATGCAGATCATCGTTATGGCAGTGAGTTTTGAATAATGATAATAATGGGGAAGGGAAGGGGGGGGGGGCAGAAAAAAATAAATAAACTGCGAAAGAGGAGCTCGTTACATTATGCAATGTAATTCCACGAGTCAAATACAAAGTGTACATAAACGTTATTATCCTCTCGACGACGAGTTGGCGGATATATGCGGGTGTAAATAACGAGAAAAAAGAAACGTACAAGCGGCAATATTTCCCGAATAATAATCGCGAGTAGCCTACACGCGCGTATAATGTCGAAAACTTTTTAAATGTCACAAACCACATGGCAGTGGCAAAAATTTCATTAACATCTCCGAAAGAGATTTATTAAGGTAAGTATACAGCTCTGCGACCACGCGAGTATCGGGGAAATATTTGATTCACGGTTTTTCTTTGTGGGG
>CACVKI010144833.1:0-43730 GCA_902732785.1 Trichogramma evanescens
TCGACTTAGTTTCGAGTTCAGCTATCGACATTTTTACTAACCTGACTCGTCGGCATCAGTTGCCCTCTGGTCATTTTGCTGTAACATTCTCAGCTTCTTTGACATTTCCAACATTTCCTTCTCAAGCTTATCAATCTCTGTAGATCGCTTACGCTTCTTGGCCTGTTTCTCTTTTTCCGATTCGGAGCTCATTTTCTTTAAAAATTGTTGCGACTTTTTTGCGACTTTCCACTACGACGCACAAAGGAATAATGAGCATGGCGCGCCACGAGAGGCGGCGAGAGAGCGGTGCGACCGTAAGAATTCATCTCTGAAAGAGTGCGACATCTACGACCGAGGAGTAGTACTACGAAGTAATCTTGAGAACAAGGAACGTAGAATAATTACACGTGCGCAGAGCCACAGAGTAGAAGAAGAAAACACACGCAAGGAAAACGAATTGGTTTCACGGACCAGCAGCAGCATCTGTCTCTCTCTTTCTCTGTCTCTGTGAGCCTCCAAAAAACTCTATACCTCTTGGCCGTTAGTATGTTATTACACACTCGTGCGGCTACTGCTAGATTCTAAGAGAGAGAGAGTAAAAAAAAAGGACAAGAAACTTGCACTCAGCGGCGTATGTACAACTTGCTAGCTGAAACTCGCAGCGGTATAAAGGCTAAAAGTTGGCTCTGACGTTTCTTTCCATCCTCCTCCTCCACTCCTCTTTTTTCGCCTCCTTTCTGCCAGTCGAAAAAAGTTACCTACACACATATGTATACGTAACATAGTACATCTGAGGTTTTCCTTTCTCATCGCGTTTTGTTTCACTTTTAGCTCCTCCGCCGCCGCCGCCGCCGCCGCGCAGTACGTTCGTGAGAAAAAGGATCCGCTGTATATGTTTTTTGCATGTCGTACTTATACTACACACACACGCACGTGCGCACTTTTTCCGCCGCGTTTGACGTTGAAGATGTACATACACACACATATTCGTCACGCGTATCAAAGTCCTGCAGCCCCGCTACATTCGCGACACATTTTGTATAAAATACATCCGAGCGCGATTCGCCTCGGCTGCGTCGTGATTTTTATCAATTACACAGCGGTACGTATTAACACGGGCTATGCGCGCGCGATCGCTCCGCTCAAAGGCCCCATAATTGCAGAAATTACAGAGTGCTCTCGATCGCGTCCTTCGAATTAATCAGCCCCGCGCGCATTTGGCGAAACAAATCGTACGTTAAAATCCATTAATTTCGCTAAGCGATAATCGCCGCGCGCAGGCTAATGTCATTAGTGCCGATTCGCGCAGTTTGCCCCTTTTTTTATATATCATTTGCATTTATATGCCATGCATGTGTGCGTATTCCGATCCAGTGCAACAACTCCGCGTACAGACACACACAAACATGGGTAAAGCAAACATCTGCGCGTATATATACCATGATGATGATGCGGAGCCGACTATCGGATTCGATTCGGCAATTCTCCTTTGATTGAAGTACACCGAGCAGCGAGCGAGGGATTCATACCGCATAAGTAATGTGTACATATATGCGTGAGCTCGTGTGTTTGTATATACGCACGCAGTTTGTCGGTGTATTCTCTCGATCGCGAGATATCTTCTACCTTATGCACTACGTTTATATTATTATGCTGGCGAGGCCCTCGTTATATACCCTGGATTACGTTATTATACTTGCTCTAAAAATTATTAATATATTATATACCTGCACACTGCCCTGCACGCGAGAGAGAGAGAGAGAGAGAGAGAGAGAGAGAAAGGGAGATGATTCCGCGGATAGCTTCGAGATTTTTTTTCTGCTTTCCTTTACTTCCACGTGTCTTCCTCTTCTTTTTTTTCATTCGAGCCAAGCAAAAAGTCGGTGTACAGTGTAGCGGCGGCTTATACTTTGGTAGTAGTGCTCGCGCGCGGGTGAAACAGAATTTTTGGAAAATATTTTAATTAAAAATGTTTCTCTTTAACGACTAGCTACTACTACTACTACGTCGTCGTAGTCGTCGACTTGGTCCCTCTAGGTCGGAGAGCTTTTATATATATTCACGCAGCTTTCATTAATTTAATCTTTATAACGTAGCACATATATATAACGCTTCTTTAGAAAAAAGATTCATACATGTGCGTGTAATACGTGCGCTTGGGTTACGTTACATTATGCTGTGTTTTACTCTCTCCGCCTGACCAAAAGTGAATTTTTACCTCACGCGGGCTGCTTCCGCGTATAGAGGGCTTAATCATTTTTCGAGGCGAGCCAGCCGCGCGTAAGGAGTATGGAATTTCATTTATCCATGGAACTTTATGAAAATACAATTAGCCCACACATACATTCGCGCGTGTGTGCGCGTACATTCGTCATCTTCGATGAAAATCCATCAGCTTGATTATATGCGTACAACCATAGTGACCTACATATATATAAAAATGTACATATCACAATATGCGCACTGCATATCGCACGACTATACGCGTTATAATCAAACTGGCACGAAATTAAGCCGCGAAAATGGTGTACCTTAACGCGAGCCTGCTACTATATATACGCATAATATTATGTCGTTGCGCCCGCGTGCAATTACGATAATGACATCGACTTTGTGTGTGCGATTGAAATGAGTCGCGAGAGGAGGGTATGGGGGACGGGCTGGGTCCACGTCTGCGTACGGGAAAATGCACCGGATGATATTATACGAGTGTGTGTGTATGCCGTGTTGTTTTCCACGTCGACGACAAAAAAAAAAGCTCGCGCGTGTGCAAGCACAGAGGAATGGAGGGTGCACAGCAGCAGCCGAAAGAAATTAAAAATAGCTCGGGTGCGCACGAGAGACAGAGAGAGAGAGAGAGACAGCGATCGATATGTATATGCACACAAAAGCAGTCTGCAAAAGTGTCAAATAATTCGGAGCTCGCGCGCAGTCGTCGTCGTCGTCGTCGCGATGGTGCGGTTTTAATCAAACGCTCGACATCGAGGCCTAAAAGCGCCTCCCCTTCCGCCACCCTCTCTTACACGCCACTCGTTAATGGACTTTCGAACAAATGCAATATACAAAGTTCTTAAATGCGCATATAGCGTCTCTCGCGAGATAGTACCACGCATAAAGCTCGGCGATTGTCAAACTGCGCGTAGCGAGATTTCGCGTATTTTTCGCATTACGCGCAAGGCGCTTTATGTGCGCGAATCGCGCATGATATATGTGCGCTCTTCGGAGCCTCGCCTCGCGCCTCGAGGGAGCTCCTCGCTGCGCCGCGCTATGTGGGCTCTGATGAGTTTCCTCGGAGAACTGCGTCGTCGTCGTCGCGTACACTACCGGCTTAGAGAGAGAGAGAGAGTACAGAGCGATCGCGAGGGGCCGCAAGTTATAAGACGCGCGCGAGGCGTTTGTATCGAGTGAATTGAAATGCGCTCCGCGCGTGATTCATCGCCTTCTCGGCTTCGTGTCGTATTATACAGCTTTTGACGCGCGCGTTTCGTCGCCCGTAAAGCTTCCCAAAAGGGATTATACACGCGCTGAGCGCGGACCGCGTCGAAGGCTGCGTGTATATATACCGTCGCCTCGGGCTCGGAGCCTGCGCGAATATTCGAAATATTATATATACTCATTAAAAAGTGAAAATGATCATTTTCGCGCGCTCATAGTACATAGGGTCATGGCTGCACTGGCGTTTAATTCGCGACGAGACGCGAAAATGAAATATAAAATTATATTCTCGTATCGGTGCGTAGTGGTGCTGCTGGTGCGATTATTATTACTCGCGAGCAGCCTCCGAACTTTAATTTACGAGATATATCTCGCTCGCGCGGGAGAGACGCGGAAAAAAGGCGCATATATACGCGCGCGGTACACTCTCGAGAGTATATAATGTACGGTTTCTTAAACGATATAAAAGTTTTTGCTTATAATACGAACGTTCTCTCTCTGTCTCTCTTTTTGTTGCCGCATGCGATCACCCCCCTGCACACGATGCGTTGCGCGTTGCCAGGCCCGGCCTCGGATAAAAATCAATCGCGCGCGAGCGCATCTACTTATACGGTCATTAAATCAATGCTTCTCTCCCTCTTGACTCTCGTTCTCTCGTGCTACATATATGATATGCACTGCGCACTTGCAGATTTAAAATATACATGCATTCGCAGTTTCGTACTTATATGAATGTATATATATACTCGAGTTTGTGCCGAAAATATAACAGCAGATACGACGCGAAATCCTTGAGAGCGGCTCGTTGCGGCTGCAGCGCAATCGTAATCGCGTATATCGATCCTCTCTCTCTCTCCTTATATTTTTCCGCATCTTCGATTCATTTTTTTTCTCTCGTATAAATTCGTCAAGTTGACGTATAAGCCTTTTTAAGTCGCCAATTTTACTCTCCGAATTTGTTTGATATTATACGCGTAGTACATATTTTACGTATACATTCACATTTACTGCGAGTGCGGGTCATCGGTGTGTGTAGTACATGTACCAGCGGCAGTCTCGCGCGCGTACAAAGCAGTGCACATACACACATACGCGAGCTTCGCGCGCAGCGAGAAGCCAACCGAGAGAGAGAGAGAGAGAAAAAAAGGCCACGGGAGAGTCTCTTATCGCTCGTGCATCTGTATACAGCGAGCTGCATGAGGCTCTATACTCGGGACCGTACGAACGAGAGAGAGAGAAGAAACACGAGGCGCGCGTGATTATGAGTACGTACGTATATATATGCTCATGTGCATATACGTATGAAAAACATCCGAGTCGTGGCCGCGGCCGCATCTCTTCTTCTTCTTCCTCCTCGTCCGCCGCCGCTGCTGAAGTCAAGCTCGCGAATGGCCTCCTGCGGTGCGTTCGTATATATATGACTATGTACGCGCTTCGAACTATTATGGCTGTGGGCGCATATATATATATATGTGATGTATACACGGCCAATTGCCTCGAGCCACTGCTTCTCTTATTATTATTGCCTTACAATAATTGGTGAAAAATGCCCCCACGTGTGTGCTCTTATCGAATTGGCGAATCGATAAATATATCGCACACGCAGCGCAAGCCTATACCTACATTATATATATATATATAGGCGGCTCCTTGTGACGTTTCAATCGGCTCACTATTCAAGCGCCGCACATATAAATTCAGGAGAAAACGATCGCGTGCCAATCAAGCCCTCGTTTATTGTCCAACCTGCATATCGCGTAATAATAATACGCGCGTAATGGTATCGCGATGCGCTCCGGGCGGATATAAATTAATTCGTTCTCTAGTGCTCGCTATCGTCTTTTTTTTTTATTATTATTGTATTGGGAGGAGGGCCTGTGTGTTTGCGTTGCGCTGCTGCACATCTGCTGCTGCTCGCCACTACGTTCGCGTGATTTTTCGCTTTTTAAAGACGGACACACGCGTACTATATACGTGCTACATATATACAGACATCGACCTCGAGAGAACGTTTGATTTATCGCCCAGAGTTGAATTTATGTCTAGAGCGCATGTGTAATGTAAAGACTCTGTGCTTTTGTGCGCTCGCGCGCGTGGCGTACAGCGAGATTATCCTCCTCGCGGTTCATGCGCTTGAGTGTGCTGCAGCTACTGCTTAGAGAGAGAGAGTATATATAACGTTTACTAGTAGATACTCTTGAAATTTTTTTGCTCTGTAGCCAATTTTTTCGCGCATTTCGAGCTGCTGCTGCTGCTGCTCTGTATATGGGCAAATCTCAAAATAAAATGCAGTGATTCAAACTTGTTTAATTAATGATATTTTTTTATTATTTGTCAACAAAAATAAAAGAGAACTTTCTTACATATCGTACAATATTATAACTTTTGTTAGAGCTTTTGTTATTTGTATTACATCTTTTACTATGCATTATTATTTGCCGCCAAGCAGATATTGTACAGATCTACGTTCCCCAGATCCTCGATGATCATGTCGCAGCAGAGAATCGGCAGCCTGTTATGAATCAACTGCATAAAGGGTTCCAATGCCCAGGACTCGAAAAATTTCCTCGACATCTTCTCGGCCAAGTGCACGCCGCAAACCTTGAGAACGTAGCAAGCCACGCAGTCCTTATCGAGCGCTCTCGCCAAATCGAAGTAGTCCTTGCACGTGAGCAGTTTGGCCGCCTCCTTGGGACTCGAGCGGGACAGGTCGTAGAGCGACAGCTGGCTCGGATCGTAATTGTCTTTCACCGCGACCTTCTTCGATTCTTCGGCCCATCTCTTGTTGTTGTACCAAGATCTTTCGTAAGTCTCCGACGCGTTGAACAGTTTGTAATCGTGGAAAAATTTCATTACGACCATAGCGTCGTCTCGTAGCAATTCGTATCCTGCCTTCTCCAGGCTCTCGACGACGGCCATAACGCTGGCGGCTCGGTACAGGTCTTGGCGATAGTAGGCCGAAGTCCGCTTCGGGGGATGAAAAACACCGGAATCAAAATCGGTCGGGAAAACGAAGCCCGACACGTCGGCGCCGCGACTCAGAAGACAGTGCACGGTCTTCGGCAGAAGAGTCGCCACGGCGTATCGCAGCGGCGTCCAGCCCCGAGTGTCCACCGCGTCGAGCCGCACCACCGGCCGATTCAGCTCGTCGCAGAGCTCGAGAAATTTCCGAGCGCAACTGTCCTCGCGGTGGAAATTCTTCACCCTGCACACGAGGTGCAGAGGCGTCAGGCCCTCCTTGTTGGCCAGATTCGGATCGGCACCGGCCTGCAGCAGAGCTCGGGCCGTCCGATCGGGGAAGCGGCCCCCGGCGGAGCTGGCCAGAGTCAGATGCAGAGGCGTGTCTCCCGTCGCCGGCACCGGTTGATTGGGATCCTGGCCGAGCTCGAGGAACTCCTCGACGCGGATGTCGGGGATTTTATCAGACCACCTGCAGACTGCGTGAAAGTGACTGTAGCCATGCTCGTCGACGTAATTGCACCGGGCCGGGTACAAGCGAAAGAGGGAAAAATGGGTGTCGAAAAAGGGCTGGTCAAACAGACCCAGTCTGGCCGCGACGTGCACCGGTGTGAGGCCCTGCAACAGCGGCCTGCCCGTGGCCTCGTCCAAGTCGGGCTCGTCTCGGTATCTCTTGAAGTGCAGAAATTCGACGAATCTTGCCATTCGACCATTCCTCCGTACATCCTCCGCGAGAAGCCAGTTGATCTCGTGGGCCCGAAAAATTTTCCGCAGGTTAGGTAATATCAACCAATGGTACATCAGATGAAAAATTTCATCGTACAGATGGTTGCGCTCCTCTTCGATTTCCCAATTGACGCTCTCTCGTAAGCTCCTCAACTCTGCCATGTTTTCTACGTCGAGCTTCTGGGCGTATTCAAAACTCGTTTCACTAAGACGCAATGACCAAACCATAGTTCAGATACACTATCACTTTTTATATATATAAAATAATAATTTTATCACGAAATACACTTTGCTGCGTGATCTTCGCAGCTGAATTTTGTACTTATACTGATTGACTTGCACGTGCACGACTGATCGTATACCATACACTGCGGTATATATAGAAAAAAAAGAGAAAGTAAAAAAAAACACATGGTCGAATCTACCAAATTTCAACGCACGCACGAACACGTATAAGGCGCGAGCGAGTGAGACAGAGTTTAAGATGCGACGCAACAGAAATGCGCACGAGCATCAAACGCAGTTAGATGGTTCACACACACACTCATTAGATTCTAGATAATCTACTGATCGACAGAAGTGAATATTCAAAGTTTTTTTCCCGCTTGAATTTTCTTTAAGTAATTCATTATTCCTTTTTATCCCAAAAACCTCTATCGATTGTGCACTTATATTTGTAGTTTTTTATATTCTATTTTATATTATGTATTATATCATTATTTTTAATTTGATTAATTATATTTAAAAAAAACTGGCGTTAAAATTTTCTTGTGTGTTGAATTCACTTGTATAACATTGTAATTCGACTTGAAAAATAAATGAAAATATGGTTTCGATGGGAAATTTCCTCAGCTTTCCGATAATAATATCAGATTTTTCGAAGTATTCAATTTTTATTGAAAAAAATCAAAAATAAACCAAAAAGTTCACTTTTCCGTACTGAATTTTTGGAGATATTTAGCCCTCAATGTTTGATGGTGATTTTCTCGGTGAAAATTTTTTATTTCGAAAAATCTGACAATACGATCGGAAAGCTGAGGAAATTTACTATTGAACACAGTAGTGAGTTACTTTTTTCAGATGAGTTTTGCTACTTTTTAACCCACTTGAAGATTGAGTGAATTGTCGTAATTACGTGAAAACATAACTTTTCGGCGTCTAAAACACTTTTGTGTTTTAAAGGAACGATTTGCGGGGGATCCTGGACAAGCCAAAAAAAGTTTCACCTTTTTTTCTTAACGGAACTGCATTTTATTTTTAGATTTGCCCATATATATGCAATACGTGATATGTTCGCGGCTAACCATCTTGAATAATTGAAACGGACGAAAAGAGCTGCACACGAATTCGTATATCGAGGTTTTCGGGTATTTTGCTGTACACATATATAATATGCCTGAATTAATGTATAGGCAATTCGATGTTATCTCAACCGCGCGTCGCGATCTTGCGTTAAATGCGCATGTATCATCGAATATTGTATCGAGGCCAATGATGAAAAGTAATAAATCAAAATGATGGTCGATCGCTTAAATCTTTCACCCGTACATTGGTGTAACGAATTGCTTTTCTCCCGCATTGGATTCGTTATAATAAATCGGTATATTATTTACCAACTTTGATATCGACCTGCTAAATAAAAGTTCGCGCGTACTGTTTCTCTTTCCTAGATCGAATATAATTATCATATTACAACGCTACTCTCGTGGCAGCAGCTGGTGATCCACGTTGGTGCGATTATAGATCGAGTAAGCGCCGCTCGCGACTCACTCGATCTGCTTATGTATATACAGGCAGAGTCTTAATCGTCGGACAGACCGCGAGATAAAATAAAGATGAGACAAAAAATGAACGCGCATAGCCCGAGAGTTGTGTATTATAGTAAGCTCGCGACGCGACCACCGCCGAAGTAAGTCATATTTCGCGGATTATATCGAATACGCAGCTTCGGACGCGCGAACTCGAAGGGTAATATTTCAAAAGTACTAATCCCGCATCTAGCGGGTTATAGACGCGGTGTAAAGAGAGAGAGAGAGATTAGGTGAAGGCGCTCGCATCGGCGCTCAGGCTTACTTCCTTGTATATTCCACAATCGTATCCACGAGTTAGGAAAATTTTTACCCACAACTCGCGAAGAAAATTACTCGCGCGTCGAGTCGTGAAAATGAGGATTTCGTTGTCGCGAGAGCTAACCAGCCTCGTTATCCATACAGGGAAGGGGGGAGGGCTTAACGAATGGCGCGCGAACTGCAGCTGGAACACACTACGCTTCTTTATCAGAATCGAGCTTGCAAAAAAACAACGTGTTCAAATTATAATTCATTATAATATAATGTGTACGCGCAGCATACCTCTCGCGCGCACAAGTGTCTCTTTTTTCTTTGCCCCCCCCCCTTTTTTTTATTCCATATAGCACCAGGAGCACACGATGATAAAAAAAAAAAAAAAATATGACGAAGTGTACGTGCTCTGCCGCCTCGGCGCGCGTAATATCCTGCGCTGCAGCCCGGAGAGCGCATTTCCGCGCGCGACGTTATAATGCCGTGCGCGAGTGTGAAAAACATCCCCTCTCGGTGTATATGTGTACGACTACTCGTTTTATAATAATGATCATAATATAATGCTTGTTAAAAAAAAAAGAAGAAAAAGTGATAATAATAATAATTATTCAACCATATAGAGTGGGAGGTGACCGTAGTACGCAAAAAAAAAACAGTCCCAATGCCGCACTCGAGTTCTTATATACATATAATGCTGGCAGTAGAGTGCAAAAAACGAGATATATACTCGCACGCCTTTGAAATGGATGGAAAAGATGAATTTGAAAAAGCTCGACCCGAGATTTGATTTATACGTTACAGCAGTGTGTCTGTGTGTCTGTGTGTGGGTGTGTGTGTGCACGGGGGAAATTTTTCTCTCGCTCGCACAGCTCTATCCAAAGGGAGCAGCGATTTTAATTGAAAAATCTTCTTACGCGATTTTAACACGCAATCGGAAAAAGAACACGAGCGGTATACGTATTATATAACGAAGCGCGAAATCAAGAAAAGCTGGCGCCCGGGTAAGAAAAGTCTGATACAGCAGCTGCTGCTGCTCTGTATTATATGAAAAGCACATGCACACGCAGCTCATCGGCATTATGCAAAGCTTCAAAGTGCCAAAGCTCTCTCTCTCTTTTCTCTTTCTTGATGCTGCTGCTGCTGCTCTCTTGTAAGATGATGAAAAAGCCAACAGCAGAGGATTTTGCGAGCCTAAATTGAAAAGAATCTTACTCACTCTCTCTCTCTCTCTCGTGTTTCTTTTTGCCCGTTTGAGGGGGGCGCGCGAATGAAAAGTTTCCTCGGGATTAATTTACACTCAAAGTATAGAGAGACGTCGAAGAAGAAGAAGAAGAAGACGACGGCGACGATGGCAATGCAGAGAAAAGTATAGCTCATTTTCTTTGACGCGCTTCGCGAGATTTATTTCAATACAATGGGAAAAATATGCGCTTTGAGAGAAAGAGAGAGAAAGAGAGAGAGAGAGAGAGAGAGAGAGAAAAGCTCCCGTGATGTATTTATTATCGACACGCGGCGCTCTCGACTCAACGCAACGTGTATAACGTAATTAAGCCACGGCGACGACAAGTCCATCGTCTTTTTGCTATGTGTGTACGAAGAAAAAGTTAATTTTATTTATTCGATAATTAGTCAGCGAGGAGAGACAGAGAGAGGAAAAAGAAGGTAAGAAAAAGCGGCTGCCATTCTACTACCACCACTGCTACTAAGCCATCGATCAAGCTTCGACTGGTGGTGCAGTGCAGTGCAGCGACGGAATAAGAAAAATCACGGCCCGCAGCCGCCTCGCGCGCGCGAGAGAATGAAGAATTTACCCTTTCTCCCATGTATAGGCACTGCTGCTGCTGCTGCTGCACATGCCTGTGTGTGTGCAGCTTATTTATCACTGGGCTTTCAGCGCCTTTGTATTACGGCGTGTGTATACCGAGTCGCGGACGTTTAATGCTCGCCCACTTTATAACTGACAGATCAATTAGCCGTAAGGAATTCTGTGCTCGCGTCGTCGTCGCGAATCGCAGGCATTGCATTACATATACACACAGAGGCATGCGTGCAAATTTTTTGATTTCCAGCCTGGAACGAAACGAAACGAAACTAAATGCGCGTAAGCAAAGAAACAATTGGTTGCTGCGCACACATACGAGTCGTCCCTCTTTCCGTCTGTCTCTATGCGCTGCACATACTGCACACACACACACTCGCCAATCAATGAAGCTGCGCTATACTCGTGCCTCGTGCGGCAGCCACCGATCGATCTTTCAATAATAATCTTCCCTTCGTGTGGCAAATGTACATTTGACGTGCCAACGACAGATCGAATTAACTCTGGAAAGTCGCTCGAGCTCGAGCTCGAGCTGATGCTGCTGCCTCGTCATATGCAGAACCCCGGCGCGTTATATATATATACGAGAGATGCGAAATTCTCGTGACATTTTGTGCCTGCTCGCCTATATAGAGCCTCTCTGCGCTTGCGATTATTATCCTGTTATCGATCGATTATATACCTACTTCTCTCGAATAAACGATCTCTCGTTTATTTAGAACCTCGTGCGGCACTTGCCTGTGCAAAATTCCTCGCTCTCTATCTCGCGATATATGTTCTCGAGTCTCTTTCTGCGCCACTCGTGTGACTTAGTCTCTCTCTCTCTCTCTCCGCATATATGTATTATACGCGTTCAGACTCCGCCGCACCGCGAAAACTTCAGACTCGCTCGCTCCACTTGTCAGATGCGCGACGTGTAACAGTCGGTGCATTTGTACGTAGGATAGGTATACGTGTACGCGATATCGTGCCAGCCGCAGAAACGCACTTGGCTTTGTCTCTTTTCGCCTTGTTGTTGTTGCGTAATATCTAAGCTCGCGCCTGAATTTATAATGGCTCTGCGCCGACCTAGCACGCGTATACTTATAATTCCCTTTTGCCGTTTTCTTTTGCTCATACTTCTCGTACTTCTATTTTTTTTTTTTTTTTTCAAAGCTGCCGCCGCTGCGGTGCCGACGCGACGCGCGCGACAGATTGTTTATTTCGACCTAATGAGCTGTGTGTGTGCAGCTATATATATACGAGGCTAGGCCCCCTTGCGTTAGTACTATATACGCGCGTGATTCACTTTCGCGCGGTTACACGCAAGCTGCACGTATAATAGATTTTTTTTTTAACAGTCGACGCTATGTGTCGCGAGGCGAAAAGATACGAGTTTATTAGCACACCGCAGCGGCGGCTGCAGAGCCTTCGGGCGCAATTAACGTCGAGGCACGAAAAAATCCAAAAGTACGCGAGCGCGACAATGACAAAAAGAAAGAAAGAAGAAAGACGACGATGACGAGTATTTGACTTTTCAATGAAGCGCCGTAACGTCCAGGTAGAAACGAGGATTACACTGTGTATAGCTACGCGCGCGAACGTTATATTATACGTAGTTATATGCACGAGCTGTATGGTCGATTGATCGACGCCTTGTCCGCGTTTTATATGGTATAAGTTTGGCACCACCACCACCAGTGCTGCTGTACATGCGCCACAGCAAGAGAGAGGACGAAGTTGTCCGGAGCTTTTAATCCGAAAGTTCGTCGAGCTCCGGCAGCCACGTCCGATATATGCTTTGACTTTGATTTCGTCGCGCCCACGTGACGAATAAATGCATAATGAAACAGGGAGGCGACACTACTACCACCGTATATATCTGCGTGGCAGCAATAGTTTCATAATGTATTTATATTTCGAACGCGCCCCGTGTACACGACGTGTAATTGCTATTTTCTAATTCGTTTGTCGTTCGGAACTCGATGTGTGATTTTCTTTCCTTGTCTCTCTATGGCTGTGGGCTATAAGCAAATATCGACGAGGTGCCCCTGATTTTTTTGGTTTATTAACGAATCATCATCGTTGGAGCAAAAAATAAAAAAAACAAGAAGCACTTGTTAATTTTGACATTCCAACACGAATAATGAGTATGGTCGTGTGTCGTGCGAAGCAGCAGCAGTGCAAAAAACAGAGGGACAGCGCATACACAGACGCAAGCGTACATTTACCAAGACTTTCATCTTCTTCTTCATCTTCTTGTCTTCGCGGTGCGCGACGGCGACGACGGGCCGCGATGATAATGCAAAGGTCTTTTTCCAAGTATCTACGCACGTACGCGACAACAAAGAATAGTACTCACGAGTGCCATATATAATATTTGCTTTGCGAAATATATATTTCGCTCGCCGCTGCGCACAATTATAAAATCTCCTCGATATATAAAGGTGCGCGCGCGAATATATTCGCGCACCTTATCGCTCGTTTCGCTGCAGCGACGTACGGTTATATTGACACATCAAACGCGTCCATATATATATATTTATAATACAAGTCCATGCGCTTATACGTGTGTGTTTGCCGATCTCAGCTCGTATATATATGGCGGCCTGCACTCGCGTATAGCAAAAGCCAATGGTATATATAGATGCCGATAAAATTCTAAGATCGGCGCGAGCGGCTTCTTTTAATGTCCGACTAGCGGCTCGGCGCTTGGACTATTATACGTCGTTTCTCAGTCACTCGATTTTTTTTTATTTCTATACCCAGAAGCGGCCGGGGCTAGGCGATATATATAAGTACGCATTGTGCGCTGATAATAAAATAAAATTATATAATCATATAAAAAAAAGCTCTCGCGCGCCCGTGCGTGGCTTTGAATTTCAAGTTCCGGAAATTGATATGAGAATTTTGGACTCGTAAATATGTTGTACGCGTCGTGTGTATACGCGAGCGAGCCGAGAAAGTCTGCAGAACTGCAGATAATCTGGCTAACAAAATATTTGCGCCACCCGCGGAAAGGGAGAGAGAGAGGAAATTCGAGCGCATAAAATTATAAAAGGGGAAGGGAGTTATCGCATTCGTGTATTTGAGCGAAAAGGTGGCACCGCGTTTGTAGCGAGCGCCTACGCTTATATATAGAGCGAGAGAGAACCAACCGAGAACTCCATTGTAATAACGATATTGTTCGTGTTTACGGGTAGCTGCTATATGCGTATAACGCCAAGCTAGAGAGAGAGAGAAAACATAAGGCGAAATGTGTAACGTCAGCACAGCTACACTGCAGCCAGAGCGAAGAAAATAAGACGTGCTTTTTGCCCCGAAAATACAACAAACCTCGACTCGCGACTCCCAAAACCTAGACCATAAATTATCATAATAGGATTTGCCGAGAGAGAGGCAGGCAGGCGCGTATACATCCAGAGCAATTTCTGCGATGCGTCGACTACTCTCGTATAAAATGATTACATTATTTGTCCGGATGTTTTGTGTGTGTTTTCGCGAAAATTCCTTCGGGCTGTATAAGCGGACAAAAGTATATACCACGAACGCATTTTTTTGGGTATATTTAAGGCACACAAGACCCGTGCAGTACGTGAGTTAACGCGAGATCGTTAAGCTCGCGTATACGTAGGTAGAGTAATAAAAACGCATTACGCGTTCGACACTTTTGACAATGTGTATCAGAGGCGCCCCGTTATATAAATATAACTACTCTACCTACTATACCAAGCACACTTGGCCGAGCGTCAAAAACGTGTCCGTAACGATCAATGTTTATAAATATACGTTTATCAGTGGTAGTGCAGGTATACTCTATATAAAGTATTGAAAATAACTCGGTGGTACGCTTCGATCGAGAGAGTCGCCGAGGTATTGGGATTATTAACGCTCGCAGACGAGGAACTATCCGATCCGAGACGACGACGAATTGAAATGAACGAAATCTGCTGCTGCCGCACGTGTGCACACGACGACGTCGTACACCGGTATAGCAGTATCCCGTGTCCGACTAGGTGTGCTATTCGAGGTGCGCGCAGTGCAGCAGATTTGATGACGCGTCGAGGACGACAATGCACTTATACCGAAAAAAAAAAAGGAAAGGAAAGAGCGCGAGAGAAGAGAGGAAAAAAAAAATCGCCAACGCCGGCGAATAGTTTCTTGCCGCGCGCGCGACGAGGAGAACTCGCTATATAGAGCTCGAATTCGCGCGCCGCGGCGACTCGCGATCGCGACGCTATACTTTTGCGGTATTTCTTTCTGCGTATATACGAGCGAGTCGCGGCTGCGCATTATAACAGGAAAATACACACACGCGATCGAGTGCGTGGAGTATTTTTTTTTCTTCATTTTTTCCAATTTTTTTTTTTTTTTTTCTAGACCAGCACACAGGCAGGGAGATCGATTCGAGATAATAAAATATCCACGCGGGTGCAAAAAAAAAAATTAAAACTCTCTAGTTGTAGTAGTAGTAGCCCAAGCTAGAAACTGGTATTATCGGGCTCGATATGCATAAAAAGCGTAGGAGGGCTCGAGCGCGCGCATTTTTCCCGCAAAATGTATCGCCACGCGCGTGGTTTGAAGCGGAAGTCTACGTGTGCAGTACACACGTACACTTGCGCGATACAAATGGGAGCTACTTTCGTGTTGTATATACATGCATTGAGCAAGCTTTGCAGTAGCGCACAGGGTTCGAACGCTATATATATAAATTTCTTCTAATGCCAGTGGCGATCTTCGTAAATCAGGAATCACTGTGCGCGCGGAGCAGCGGTGAAGGAAAAATCGAAAAAAAATAAGAAGAGTCGAAAATCGAAACGGTATTTGCCGAGCTGCTGCTGCTGCCGGGAGGATCGTGTAGGGTAAAGGCTAATTAATTTTCCCCGAAAGCGCAACGTGTGTGTCTGCTCCTCTCTCTCTCATTTCCTATTGTTCTCCTTGCTATCTACCTCTGCTGCTGCTTCGAGGAGAAAAAGGAGTGCACGAGGAGATCGGCGAGCTCGCAATTCGAATTCTTCCGCCGGAGGCTAGAGAAACGCCGCTGCTGCTGCTGCTGCACACGATCGATTCGTCATTACCGATTTTTTTTTTATTTCCACTACGTGCACGGGAGGGAATTATCATTGCAGCGCGCGTGTATTGTTTTACAACGTCTCTATCTCGAGCGGCGCGGGGCCTTTGGCCGCGCCGAGATATAATCTATATCGAGCTCGAGCCCGGACAGTTATGTTACTTTGAATAAATAATAATCTTTGGCCGGTCGCGGCGTGCATATCTTCTTGATTTTTTTTTTTTTTTTTTTGGTATCTCTCCCTAACAATGCTGTATAGTAATAATTACTCACCGTTGGCCTGCAGGAGTATTAAGAGCAAACAATAGCACAGCAGCTGGCCCGCCGAAATCGTGACATAATAACGATCATCCGCTACTGCTGCTCGGCGGCGATGACGACTCTTGGCGATCGTCATCATTGTCAAACAGGATGACAGGAGAGAAGATTCAGCGTCTCAACATCACTCGGCGATTGTAATTAATAAATCACAAATAATAAAAGAAAAGAGAAAAAAAAAAGATACGCGTTTTCACTGAGCTCTCCGCTTATTATACGTGTGTATCGAGAATCGGCCGATTTTCACCTATACCTCGAAAGAATCACCACATCGCGCGGCTCACTCTCACGTGCATAAATACGCTTTATATATATATATTATTATTGACCACTGCAAGTCGCGCGTGTAAAAGGGACCGTCGCGCTTCGAAGCCGGCTCGAGACTGAAGTTACTATACTACTCCCGTGCATATAGCCAGCCGCACAGCACACCACGCGCCGCGGGTCCGCTGCGAGACTTGGGTCCCTACATACACAAACACACATATAGTGCATGCACACACACACACAGACCGACTATACGACGTCTCTTCCGTATATCGCCTTCTCTCTTTCTTTCTCTCTCTCTCTCTTCGCGTCGCGCTCTCTTTTTGCCATAGAGCTGCTGCTGCTGCTGTGCATGTGCATGTGCAGCGAGAGGCACGCGCGCGCCTATGCACGTCGCTTGTAAATATAGATCCTCCGATGATTTTTTTTGTAGCGATGGCTCCTTTTTTTTGTCTCATTCGATTTCTTTTGCGAGCGAGAAGAGGTCAAGCGTGTGTATACGGAAGGGAAGATCTTCTCGAGCGCGAATAATTCCACGTAATTTCTGCCTCCCCCGCCGCGCTGCGGAGAATTTCGACGCGGACAGCACGAACAACTGCAAACTAAATCGTGAATTAACGTCGAGTGCAAAAATTATATAAGTATACAGCCCCGAAACTAGGTCGAAAATCATGGCGAGTAATGCGGCGACTGCTGCGTGTTGTGCAGGGCCATCGGCGCATTCGATGGGGCTTTTTACTCACCCCCTCGACAGTTATTTTTTCTTTTTGTTTTATCAAGTGGCGCAGAGGTAAACTCTGAACTGCATTGCACGTATGGCAGTATATAGAAACACTCGAAAATTCACACCGTGTGTATGTTTTAACTTCATTACACGTGTGTCTGAGCAGAGTAAATTCCTCTGCCCTCTATATAGGCAATGGCAATCCAACAAATGTATAATAATATAAACGCAAACAGCCCGAGTGGGTAGTACTGCACAGTTTAATACGAACTACTTGAAACTCCGATTACGGCTGGCGCGCGCCCCGTTATTCGTAAAATACGTGTGTGTATAACTACTACCTCACATTCTGTACATAATGTTTATTTATATATTTATTAAAAAACGGAAATTTAATCAAGTTCAAATTGAAAGAGCTCCGAGAAACGTTTACTATTACGTTTTTTTTATTTATTTCTCACTCCAATTATAAAATCAAGTGCGAGCGAGCTCGTTTCGCGCCGCGCGTGCGAGCAGTAGTCAGTAATCGCTCGTATAGCTTTATATGCATTTGTCAGCAATGCATTTGACACTTTTTTTTACTCGAGACTTCTTTCTTCGTCGCGCCGAGTGTAGGATTATTTTTCCTTCTACTTTTTTTGCCTCCTTTTCTGCTGCTTCCACTCACCTTTTTTTCTGTATACGTTATATGTACGCGAAAAGCAGCAAAAAAAAAGAAGAAAAAATTTGTCGCGAGTGCGAAATAAGTTCGTTTGCGAGTTTGCTGCTGCTGCTCCTCCTCCTGGAACGCAACGAGACACTCCGGAGAGACGTTTTTTTCAAAAGCGTTGGGAATTTTTTATTTTTTTATCGAGCATTTATTAGGTGTGTCTCGAGTGGCAGAAGTTGAACCATTATAAGAGCGCGAGAGCTTTAATTGTAGTTCCTTGAATACAGATGTTTCATGCGCATAATCTTGGTCCTTGTGACAGCTTGACTCCGAAAAGAATATCGATTAATCGTTGGAGAGGTATGAATGATGCTCTTTCATTGATAAGGTATCGATATTGACTCAAAAATAGCAAAGAGGATAATTGATGCGCGTATATTAGATGAATAAAATGAATTATCAAGTTTCAGAATAATTAAAGCACCGCTAAAAGGTAAGTACAGCGTCACCTCTGGGTTGACTACATCATCTACTTGGCTCGGTCGGTAATCAACGCCTTGTGCTTGATTATTGGATTTTCAAGAATGCAATTAAAAGTTATAAATAATTAATGAGCGATTATTTCGAATTTTATGTCAAGCTGATCACTCGCGGAATGAAATTACACAAGTTACGTGTACTCAAATTATTGTATTGAATGATATTTAAAAATAATTTAACAAGACATCTAAAAAAGACAAACATCAAGTAAACAATAAAAATTAGGTAAGTAATAGATAAAAACTGAGACTCTGTGACTTTGTGACTTTAAAATTTAACTTCAACTTGAAACAATTAAGTATGCATACTAGAATTTTAACAATAAGAAACAATCTGAAAATATCTCCATTATTTAATACATGATACATATAGGTAAAGGTACTTTAAATAAAATTCTTTGTTTAATTGAATTAAGGCAAATAAAAAATTAAATTTATTTATAAAGCAATTCGTTTTCAGAACCTATACAGGTTTATCACATGACTAATTATCTTTTTTTTTACTGTCCACCCCGGAGACGTAATACTAAATGAAGTGTAGACTCTTTCTGGATATTGTAGTCTGATAGAGTACGACCATCCTCAAGTTGCTTGCCAGCAAAAATCAAACGCTGCTGGTCTGGAGGGATACCTTCCTTGTCCTGGATCTTGGCTTTTACATTCTCAATGGTATCAGAAGCTTCAACCTCCAATGTAATGGTCTTACCAGTAAGAGTCTTAACAAAAATCTGCATACCACCACGCAGACGCAGAACCAAGTGAAGAGTAGACTCCTTCTGGATGTTATAGTCTGACAAGGTACGTCCATCTTCAAGCTGCTTGCCAGCAAAGATGAGACGCTGCTGATCTGGAGGAATGCCTTCTTTGTCTTGGATCTTGGCCTTGACATTTTCAATAGTGTCGGAAGCTTCCACTTCCAAGGTGATGGTCTTCCCTGTCAATGTCTTGACAAAGATCTGCATACCTCCACGCAGACGCAGAACCAAGTGAAGAGTCGACTCCTTCTGGATGTTGTAGTCAGATAGAGTGCGACCATCTTCCAGCTGCTTACCAGCAAAGATAAGACGCTGCTGGTCTGGAGGAATACCTTCCTTGTCTTGGATTTTGGCCTTGACATTTTCAATGGTGTCGGAAGCTTCCACTTCCAAGGTGATGGTCTTTCCAGTCAATGTCTTGACAAAGATCTGCATACCTCCACGAAGACGCAGTACAAGATGGAGGGTGGATTCTTTTTGGATGTTATAGTCAGACAGTGTGCGTCCATCTTCCAGCTGTTTACCAGCAAAGATCAAACGCTGCTGATCTGGGGGAATGCCTTCCTTATCTTGAATCTTAGCCTTGACATTTTCAATAGTATCGGAAGCTTCCACTTCCAAGGTGATGGTCTTTCCAGTCAATGTCTTGACGAAGATCTGCATACCACCACGCAGACGCAGCACCAAATGGAGGGTTGACTCCTTCTGAATGTTATAATCTGAGAGAGTACGTCCATCCTCCAACTGCTTACCAGCAAAGATCAGACGCTGTTGATCTGGAGGGATACCTTCTTTGTCCTGGATTTTGGCTTTCACATTCTCAATGGTATCAGAAGCTTCAACCTCCAAAGTGATGGTCTTACCAGTAAGAGTCTTAACAAAAATCTGCATACCACCTCGCAGACGTAATACTAAATGCAAAGTCGACTCTTTCTGAATATTGTAGTCAGATAGAGTGCGACCATCCTCAAGTTGTTTACCAGCAAAGATGAGACGCTGTTGGTCTGGTGGGATTCCCTCTTTATCTTGAATTTTAGCTTTGACATTTTCAATAGTGTCAGAAGCTTCAACCTCCAATGTGATAGTCTTGCCAGTCAAAGTTTTGACAAAAATCTGCATACCACCACGCAGACGCAGAACCAAATGAAGAGTTGACTCCTTTTGGATGTTATAATCTGACAAGGTGCGACCATCTTCCAATTGTTTACCAGCAAAAATTAAACGCTGCTGGTCTGGAGGGATGCCTTCTTTGTCCTGAATTTTAGCTTTCACATTTTCAATTGTGTCAGATGCTTCGACTTCAAGAGTTATAGTTTTTCCAGTGAGGGTCTTGACAAAAATTTGCATTCCACCACGCAGACGGAGTACCAAGTGAAGGGTGGACTCTTTTTGAATATTATAATCTGACAATGTGCGGCCATCTTCCAACTGCTTACCAGCAAAAATTAAACGCTGCTGATCTGGTGGGATTCCTTCTTTGTCTTGAATCTTGGCCTTGACATTTTCTATTGTGTCTGAGGCCTCAACTTCCAGAGTAATGGTTTTACCAGTCAATGTTTTAACAAAGATTTGCATGCCTCCTCTCAGACGCAATACTAAATGCAGTGTTGACTCTTTTTGAATATTGTAGTCTGACAAAGTGCGACCGTCTTCAAGCTGTTTTCCGGCGAAAATGAGACGCTGTTGATCTGGGGGAATTCCTTCTTTGTCTTGAATTTTGGCTTTCACATTTTCAATTGTGTCGGAGGCCTCGACCTCAAGTGTAATGGTTTTACCTGTCAGAGTTTTGACAAAAATTTGCATACCTCCTCTCAATCTGAGTACAAGATGCAGTGTGGATTCTTTCTGAATGTTGTAATCTGACAGAGTGCGTCCATCTTCCAATTGTTTTCCAGCAAAGATCAATCTCTGCTGATCTGGTGGAATTCCCTCCTTATCTTGAATTTTGGCCTTAACATTTTCAATAGTATCTGAAGACTCAACCTCAAGGGTAATGGTCTTGCCAGTCAGAGTCTTGACAAAGATTTGCATACCACCTCTCAATCTGAGTACAAGGTGGAGTGTGGATTCCTTCTGAATGTTATAATCAGACAAGGTGCGTCCATCTTCGAGCTGCTTTCCTGCAAAGATCAATCTCTGCTGGTCTGGGGGGATGCCCTCTTTGTCTTGAATCTTGGCTTTAACATTTTCAATGGTGTCGGATGCCTCGACCTCCAATGTGATGGTTTTGCCAGTCAGCGTCTTCACAAAGATCTGCATTTTTATCTGAAATTATACAAGAAAAGTTTGGTTTAATAACACAGCTCCATAATGCATACGTTTGAAATTTTAACTGTATATTACGGTAGAATTATCGGTAATCGCGAAGTATTAAAAAAGTCAAAAATTCATAAACATCTGATAAGTAAACTTTAAATTAAATCACGTACGAGGCGAGATTAAAATGCAAAAAATTTATCGCGTCTCAACGTCGTAATCGATAATTGCACACTCGAGTTCGCAAAATGGTGGACTAGTCCAGAACTGCAGCAACGGACGCGCGCACTGACTCACTCGCGCTCGACTACAATGTCAGCCATGTTTGCGATCTCGGCTCTGTATCTGTCAATAACAAGCGTAATTTCGTCAGATCTACGTTTTCATTGTGGAAGTTATGGAGATAAAAATCTTATCGACGAGAATTAAAAAACACACAAATTTATTACCGTTTAAATCGTGGTATCAATTATCTCTGCGTAAGCAATTATATCTCTCGGCGAGAGAAAAAAAAACAATCGCACACCGTTGTTATGTAGCGTACGGTAGTCACTAGAATTTATCCGTTACTATGAGCGAGGCCAAAATAAAAATAAATTTGGACAGCGAGTTATACAGCCCGACAAAACAAAACACGTAATGGAAGTCGACGTCGTTCTTTCGCAACGGCTCGACTCGACTACAACAGCTCGCAGCAGCTTTTACCCCTTCCCTTTCCCCTACCTACGAAACAAAGGACGTCAGCTGCGTCACGAAGAAAAAATATTTCAAAAAATTGTTGACCCTTATAATTGCTTGGATGTATTCTATGTTTTTTATCGATAAGTAATTCTATTTATTTTAGCATTAAAGCATCTTCGCGTTGTTATGGAGAATTGAAAGAAATATGTTGAGGCTTTCTCGCGAGAACTGCGCAGTTCTAGACCGACATATTTGTTCTTTCTCCGTCGCTCGAAATCACCATATTATCCAATGTGAAAGTAACGGCACGGGATTTGTTATTGAAAATTTTTAAAAATAGATAATTAGAACGTGGCATTCGAATTCTACGTGCCCGATCGACGTTGAAGAGCCCTTGGAAAATCGATATCTGGGGCGTTGCCAGACACGTAGAAATCAATACTCTTATAACATAAGCACTTTAGATATTTTTTTCAATGTTAATAATGATAAGATGAGAAAGAAAACTTCAATCGAGTACGATAATGTCCGAATTACACCACTGAAAGTCGATTATTTCATGCAACGTCGCGACCGATTAATAAATGACTCACACTAATAACCAAAAAATACTAATTATTATCTAAAAAATGACTCACCTTTTAATTTGTGTAAAACTGTACGACGAACAATTTCACTGCCTCAACACGATAGAAGCACAGAGAATACAACTTTGATGCGTTTTTGGTATTTTTTGTAATGTAGCGTAGAGTACACGTCTGCTCAGTTCCTTGGCTCTGAAGCTAGTGCCTCGGCCCGGGGTCGAGCGCTCGTATTTAAGCAGCTTGCCTCTCCCACTCCGCGAGCTCGCCTCGATCGAACGCGTCCGAGCAGGTTTGGGGGCCGCACAGCTGCCACGATTCTCGAAGCTTCGTCATGGGAGCGAGAGAGACGGAGCCACCTTCGCGTCCGTGTGCGTGCGTCTGTGTACCAGATACTCTCAGCAGCGTGTTTATTATTGTGAGTCATGACGCTTTCGAATCGATGATAGAAAGTTTTCGAAATTTTCATAATTTGAAATTTAAAGAGAACGAAACTACGAAAAGCGGAACAATAGATCCTACTTCCTTACGGGCTCGTGTAATTGATGTACGCGCGAATATTATTTATACGCGTTTACGCACGTTTTGCGCTACTACGAGTCGACGTCGTATTCTGGCAAATTTCCGAAATTTCCGATGACGCATCCGAGACTATGATTCGCGTGATTTTGGAGTCGAATCGAGGAAGAAGCTGTGCGCTGCAAAAAAAAAACAAGCCGTTAGACCGACAATAGTCTTTGTTTCTAAGGTTTATCGACACATAATGCCTTGCAAACGTTGGACGAACGTTTAATACACAGGCTCATATATATATTTTTCTCTCTCGACACACGCAGCTAAGAAAGAGCCCAAGGTGGAAATGGACGGCTTCGCATATGCGATCTTTGTTCGTTGCAAAGTTTAACGCACGATGACGTCTTTTTTATTCAATTTTTTGTTTGCGCTATTTCAGAAGATCGTGAAATCGATCGATGACTCGCTATTAAATCTTCTCTCGTATTAAATTTCATCAGTTTTCTAAAGACTGGCTGATTTTTTTTTTTCAAAACATCGTCGATACGAGACGTAAAATAGTTGAAAGAATAAATTAGATAAGCATTAAGTGCCGGACTCGAGTTTATCCTCATCGAGCTGGCAACAATGCGAGAAAATTACCATACGACTGTGCGGATACATCGGAGCGTCATAAATGCAATGTAGAGCGATGTTGAATAATATTTTTAGGATAATTATTTCTGGAGTGGTTCGATAATTTTTTACTGGTTTCGTGAATTATTAGTTTACCCGAGAATAGGTACATAAGCTCGCCGTGAATAATAACTGTAATCGTATATTTACGTTAATCGCTCCGTGCTGACTAATGTTTAATATACATCATGCGCAATATTGTATATACCTTTCTGCTGTGATATCGCTTTAAACGTCACACGAGCGAGGAATTTCATCATCTTGGTCGTGTTTGTCGCATCGAAATGTTTGATATTAACGAAACCGATGTCCACAGCCTCTTCTGTTTATATGAATGTCGAACGAAAACAAAAAAATTAAACCATTCAACGAAGTATCGAGATTATCAAAATTTACGCGATGAATTATTGATTAGTAAGCTAAATTGACAGAGAGAATGTGTCACAGGATATTTATTTTATTTTCCATAAGACTTGTAGAGTTGTCAGTTTTATAGTATATTTTGCTTAATTCAAACAGAGGATGATTATGATACAAATGAGATTTTTGTTAAATGAACTTTTACAGTTTTATATGGATAATGACTTTATTAAGAAAGAAATTTTAATTAATTTCTTTTTGTCTGTAGTTGACTACACATAGTTAAAAGTTTTACATAGATAATGTATTTTTCTATATAGACAGTCATTTATAATTTTATATAGACAATCGATTATCCCATACAACAATAATTTTCACAAAAATAAGTAAATTATCCCTTGCATGCACATAGATATCTCTATATAATAGTCACATTTATTATAATAAAACTACTTATAACAAAGTAATAAAAAATTTTAGATTTGACAATTAAGTCAGTAATATTCAATCACAATTAAGATTTATGAAAATAATGTTAATGAATGTAAAAGAAAGGAAAGTTTTGTGCATAATGCGCACAAATCTACTCAAGGGGATTACAAAGCCAGCCCAAAAATCAAATTTCTAATGTAGTTTTCTGAATATTCAAAAAAATATTTAGAAAACTAAATTGAAAATTCGATTTTTGGGCTGGCTTTGCCATCCACTTAAGATATTATATTTTTAGTTTAAAAACATCATTATAGTATCTATAAAAGCTGATACAGCCTTTGCTTTGGCTTGATGTTCAGTCTTTCCCACTCCCATTTCAACAATTCGTGGGTAAGTATGGGAACTAACAGTACATATACAAGGCATCATCTTTTCTTCTCGATTTGCTAAAGTTTCAATAGTATATTCTAAATTCATAGATTTCAGCAGGTCTTCGAAATTCAAACTTGAATCGTCTTCAATAATATATTCTTCTAATGGTTCGAATGGTTTACCATTTTTATTACATTGAAAAATGTTTTTGATTTCTTTATACCACTCAGATAATTCAATATCCCTTTTTTCTCCAATAACAAAGCCTTTCTTTGATTGCAAATTTAAATCATTATAATGCTTGAATGCTTTTTCCGATGAAATTTTCCTCATCTCAAGTATGTTCATTTCTTTGTCTAATACTTTGGCACTATCTGGGTCCAACATAATGGTATACATTTTTTTGGCTGCAACATGCTTTGCTTCTTTTTTTGATATTCCCGAACCCTCGGTTATATATTTATTCAATGTACATTTCATCCAATATATTTTGTTTGGAATATTTTTCTTTTCATCATCATCAATATAATGTGGCGGCTGTAAATTGGTTTTTTGACAATATTCCTGAAAAAGAAACATTGAAATTAATAATTAAAAAAATAGATAAAAAAGTTTTTTCTGACAATCATAAAATTCAAAATCTTTAAAAAAATATTCACTTACATTTAACTCCTTTATAAAATTAATTTCATCCGCATCTAAACCAGTTTTGAAATTGGAAAGCAAATCTTCTTGTTTAGTGCCGGTTGACAATTTTTCTACATTATTGTTATTACTGCTTATATTTAATTTTTCTATTTTTGGTAATTGATTAACTCGCCTTCGTTCTTGGTTTACTGTATATGACTTCCAAAGCTGCGGATCATTTTTGGAAATCACTGCAAGCATTGCTGTAGCAGCATTTCTTTTTGCCACTTGTTTTGACAGCCCTGGTTCGCCAATTACTGTGTACCCATGACATTGAACTTGATAAACAAATTTATTTAAATGTGTTCCTATTTCTTGAGATACTAGCTCATAATTGGGAAACGGTCGCCTCCACATCATCATCAATTCTTGCAAAATCGAAACATCCGTTTTATCAGCCATGTTGCAACACAATAAAAGATCTTTTAACAATATTCCGAGCTTTGAAGAATAAACTTGTTCAAACGTGTTCGTCGTACACGTCACTCTTACACAGGCCACATGTGCTCACTGATAATGTGGTTGGACAAGTCAAAACCAAGTCTGTCGGCTGCCAACGTCAGTGCGCAAGTCATTAATTTTAAATTTATATGTCGCACGCACAATAGTCACGCACAATTTCCAAAAAATATATAATTCAATCTAATAACCAAACAAACAACCGAAAAAAAACGATGGTCGGTAATCGATGAACCATTCGGCACACGTGGATGTATCTGCGCACACTTGTTGATTGTAAAATAAAATGACACTTAAAACACAAATCCACTGGATAATAAAATGATTCCAAATTTCTGAAAAATAATTTTGGAGCGTCGTTATTGTTTCGAGGATTACTGTGTTAATTAATACAAGCTTTGTTTCCCAGGTGTCCTGAGGGATATTCCCGTCTTTCCCTGCCGTCTAACTGAGTAAGCCAATTGGTGCGAGAAAGAAATGAAGCATACATGATGCGCGCGCCTACAAACACGTTACCATTTAAATCGAATTACTTTCAATTAGAACAAAGAGTATTTCGGAGTAACGATTTTTTTCCCATGAATCTTGTATTTATATAATAATAATGCTTCTCTCCTCCACAATATACTTAGACAATAAACAATATACAATATACTTACACAATATACAATATACACAATATTCAATTATGCCAGAAAAACTTTTGTTTGTGAGTTAGGGGCGGACTGCCACCGCCGTCGCGCTGAGTGTCGTTTTGAATTTTCTTATATAATAAAAAAAATTAACATCTTTCCAGAAAATTTTTATATTATATTTTAGAAAAACAACTGGCAAATTTTTAAAAAAAATATTCATTCAAAATGCACAAGGGAAAAGCAGTGCGCCATTTTTAAGGTTTAGCTAGTCAGCAGGTATGGAAATAGAGTAGTAGAGCATTAGGAAGTACCGCTACAATTTTTCACCAAAGTTGACGAACGACAAGATGACTTGGAGACCCGTGTTTATGCTGCAAGGATAGATGTAAACACTATTTTCGGGGTGTCCGATAACTAGCATATTGGAAAAATCATTAAACTCTAGTTTTCGGACGGGTGTCCGAAAACTCAATTTTTTTCATTTCCTTCGGTCAATAACCGGACACCGAAATTTTTATTCAATTTGACCTGTTAAAAAAAAGAAAACTATGGGAAATTGTTGTAAAAATGCTTCTGAACATGCTCCATATATTTTTTTTTATGAATAATGAACTTTTCTAGTAATTAAGTCCAATTTACGCAAACGACTTTCTAAAGGATTTTCGTAAATTTTGGTAGTTTACCATAAATTGTTAAAGTAGCCTGCAAATCTAATTAAATTATAATTGATATAATAAACCAATCTTTTTTTAAACTATGTCATTTTAAAGAAAATTGCACGCTGAATTCATTAAAAAAAACCGCGCATCGCTAGAAGTAAGGGTTATCTTATTATTCTAACTCAAAGTTGAAAGTGTCCGAAAACTAGCGGTGTCCGATAACTGGGTGGTTTACTCTATTATAACAATATATATTATTACATTATCGTCGTCGAGAGCGTGGGCACGACACGAGCACGATTACGATCGTCTCTCTTTAATTTATTAATATTATATTATAATAGCGCAGAGTATTCATATACACAGTTGGCGATGATGATGCTCGCGCCGATCGAGCCGGTTCGAACTGGTGTTAGAAAAAAAATAGACAAACGAAAAACAAACGAAAAAAAAAGAAATCGCAGCGCAACGGGTGCAGAAGGCCGCGAAATCCGATACTCGTATTATAAATATAGGTAGCTGCGTACGTGGATGGATATTGCGTGTGCCCTCCACTGACGCGTGAAGGGTGCATATATACCGCATTCCATTACTTATAGTTATGTGCAGAAGTCTGCAGCGATCAAGCTCTACCTATATACGTACATACATATCATTATTTAAAATTTATGGGTACAAAATTCAATCATGCCATTAATTAAATTAATATTTATTTCTTTTCTTTTGATATTTGAAGAACCACTTTTTTTTTATCATCTTTGACGGGTACAGCATGAATATATCTAGCAAATTCAATTAGTTTTTTAGTACCTATTCCAGTAAACATTGTATTAAACTGTTTCATGTCTAATTTGTAATCCCATATTATTAGTCCTAGTATTATACAATGTAGCAACCCTTTATGTTGCATAGTATCAGGCTTGAGTCTGTAAATTATAAATAAGATATACAATAACAAGTAACATTTAATTATACTCTATGATTAAATGATGAAAATTACCTTCCGTTATTCATACTGTAATTTTGTAAAACATAAGAGCTTACATAGGCGGAAAGTTCACATATTTTAAAATTCTTAGATTTTGCTGATTTTAAAGGTTTATTCAACCAATTAGCTATCGCTTCAATATACAGCAACATTGCGATTTTAGATGCAGATTTAGGATCTGTTTTAACATATTCAACAGTTTTCATAAAAAATGTTGGCTTGCTAAAAATATAGAAAAATAATTATTATTAAATATTTTATTTAAAATAAAATTATAACCTGTATTATAATACTCACTCTACAATATCACTTTCAGAAATTTCAACTGAGACAACACATAAAGTTTTTAAAATTTTCTTCGGAACAATATCATAAATATTATAAATTTCAGACGCATGCTTGGCATCTTTATTAAATGGTGGCAAAATGATTCCATCAGTTGCATTCTTTTCTAAATCTTCTTTGGCAATTGGAATATCTAAGAAATGTTTTAAAAATTAAACTTTTGTTTTTTTTTATTACAAATAAAAAGTACATAATATTTACCTCGAACAGTTTTTTCCCATTGTTCTTTCATATCTTCAACATTGAATTTCATCTTTTCATACTGTCCTGTTCGTCTTTTTACTTTTTTAGATCCAAACTTTTTATTTAACTCAGCATATTTATCTAAATTATCATTATTATAATTGTTAGTATGTTCGTCTAACACAGGAACAACATTCCAGTGTTCTGCTTGAACTAATCTAACTTTTCCAGTTTTTTTATTATGAATTGCCAACATTGTACAAATTAGTTGTTTTTCAAGGTTTGGTCTATGACCTATATAACGCATTCGACCATTAGATATTGCCAGAGCTACTTTCTGTTTATCCTCATCATTGCACAATTGACATTTCATTTTTTTTGTTGCTCCGTCTATAAGTTGACCATTTTTAAAATTAACTGCAATTTAAAATAATAATTATCATTTTATCAAATCTAATAATTCTGCTTAAGAACAAAGAAAATCTTTTAAAAAGTTCAACAATACATACCAATAATGGGTTGAATTTTATTTGGTTCGATACTAACACTGTTTATAATAGCTTCTATCGGCTCCTTCATTTTTTTTTTATTTTTAAAAATATATTTGTCTTGAAATTATGAGTGTAATTTTCGGTTGATAATACACAAACTTGCTATCAACGATACTGATTGTTGGATGAAATTCACATTAAAAAAATCACAAATTTATCAATAACATTGACTTTTATATCTTACACAGTAATAAGTTTCTACTTTTCTGTTCTAAATTGACACTATCTGAGCAGCACGTGGTACGTGTTTTCACTTTATATTACACGAGGCAACGTAAACACTAGCACTAAAGCGCACCGGCATGGATCATATATCATTGAATGCATAGAGGCGCTGCGACTCCTCAATTTTAAAAAGTTCAATTCCGTTCATTAATATGAAATTCGTGGATAATTTTGTGTTATTTTAGATATTGAATACCTTTTAGAATACTGTTATATGATAATTTATTTATATGAGCTATTTGCATCTCATCTTTCGTATTCTCACGTAAAAGGATTTGGCTCCTGATTTTGCTGTATGAAATACCGATGATAAAAAGTGAAGTTACTGCTAATATTGTTTTAAAAAAAAGTTTATTCGATTGAAAATATACTGCATTATAATCTAATTGAGATGTATTGAAATGAAAGTAAAATAAATAAATTCCATGGGGAAAAAGGATAGAGCGTGGATGGGACTGTGCATGAAATACTCGTACAATAAAATTAAAGCATAAAAGATATTTAATAAAATATTAAATGAAAAATATATATTATTATTATTATTGACATGTCACAAAGTCATAAATAATTTTTATGCAATAGTATGACGAAAAATGCCTTTTTTCGCACATTTTTTAGTGCGCAAAAAGCGTTTTTGGACATTGGTGTGCGGTAAAATGCCTCATTTCGACACTGGCGTGCGGTAAAATGCCTCATTTTGGACACTGGTGTGCGGTAAAATGCCTCGTTTAAAATGAAAGTATTTTTCGCATACTATTGCATAAAATTTTGTATGCTACACATGCCCAGCTTTTTGCGCACACTCGTGCCCAAAAACGCCTTTTGGGCACTTGTTGCATAAATAACTATTTTTTTATTTTGAGTTTACAATCGTAACAGAATAAAAATTATAAAGAAGGAAATGCAAAAATACCATTTTAAGACCGGCTTTGACGCTTTAACGCAACATGAAAAGCGTTAATTTTTTCACCTCAAATATTATTCACCCTACCGTGAAAGATGAATGCTCATAATGCATAAGAAGTAAAAATACAAGATATAAGTGACTATTTTTCACACTGACACATAGTTTCAGAGATATGACGCATTAGAGTAAATTGTGGAGCGACAGACATTGAATGTTGATGCTTGGTAGTTTTTTTTTACAAAAATAGCTATTTGTAAAAGTCGCTCATTTGTCTTTCAAACCGATAAGGAGAATAATTTAGACGTGACAAAAATTTCGGACACTCATACACACCTCGTTTTGAATCATATTTACGCGTTGTCGCACTTAGCCGGAAATATTTTAAAATAATTTATAATCATAATAACAACGATAATATTAAAAATGGTAATTTTTATACAATTTTCCTTAAGTAAATCTTGGCTGCAAGGTTACTTTTTTTACATAAGTATATAGTATATCTGTCTATACTAGAGAACTTTTGCATATTGCACATTTATTAAAGTACTTTTTTTTCGTGATAATTAAGTTTACTTATTTCTTCGCAAAAGTACTAATCCTATGTCGTAAGAGCTACTACCGCGTAAGAAATTATAAATTTAATAATTCAATGTTCAAACATAAGACCTTCTTTTCTTTATTTATGGAGGTGTATGCAAACAAACGAACCTCGCATAAAATCGATGGTACTTTTAGTAGTTTTTTTTTACTTTGGTAAACTCATTAGTATCTATTGATGAATGAGTTTACTAAAGAGTCAAGTTAGATAATATATTTAAAAAATACTGATATATACTAATATCACTTTTTTTACCACTTTGGTTTAAGATATTTATGGATAAATTACTTTGAATATTTTTACTTCAAAGTTTTTTGAACTTGAACTTAACCTTTACATTGCAAGCTCCTAGTTGGGTCACCAAGAATTTTAAAGGGTATGGTATTTCCATGTTGTCAAGATCACTGTTCTCCTGGCACAATCGACACCTTGCTCTCATTTCAAAGTAACCGTCATCATTCATCATACGCTCGATTATTGGCCCGATAAGCGTTCCACATTCTTTACATACTACCACCTAAAAACAAAATAAATTCATCTATCTTTATTGTTCCTCACGTGAATAGAGAGATAAAATAAATTATAGTACTAACCGTCGTTTTGTCGGAACAGTTCAACATACGGTCTTGTAGTAAAAATGCGCAACCGTGTGAGATCAAGGCGTCACGTTGCATCTCACCGAAACGAATGCCACCACCTTTGTGTATTCCCTTGATTGATGGGTTGTCGGGTCAAGCTGTCAACTGGACCAGTAGTTCTTATCTGAATTGAAAAAGTCATTAATTAGTTTCGAAAGTAGATCGATGATTTCCCCGAAATTGAAAATCATTAGATACTGACTTGATACTTATCAGCCACCATGTGACGTAGCCTTTGATAATGAACTACGCCAAAGAATATTTCTGCCTTCATTTCTCTGCCATCGACACCGGAATACATTGTCTCTGTGCCATAATAATTGTAACCACCTTTCTCGAGAAGTTTGCCAAAGTAATCGATGGCTGTATTATCCTCGGTAAACCTGAAAGGAGTCGCGTCGTGTGCCAAGCCATGAACCGCTCCTGATTTTCCTGCCATTGTCATTCTACTTGGGAAACCATGAGGATTGAATATGATGTCTGGTATCAGGCCAGATTCTGTAAATGGTAAATCCTCTGCTGGAAATATTAGGGAAAGTACACCTTTTTGACCGGATTGAGAAGCAAATTTGTCGCCGACACTTGGATTACGCTAAAAAATAAAAATATGATATAATCATTTGTTCTTTTGAAAATTTAAACAAAAATATTCGTTTTCTTTATGTATTCACTGGAACCCTGAAAGTGATGCAAGCTTTGCGCTTTTCTTGACGTGTTACTGCTCCACACATTTTTACATGATCTACAACAACGTCTTCCTTCCCGTTATATTTTCCAACGCGGTATTGTTTTTTATCTCCGTCGAAATAAGAATTAGGGATCACCGTTTCGAATAATTCTACCCGAGTTAGGTAGACCATCGGCATCTTATTTATCAACAAGACCTTGATTACTTGGATCCCTCCAAAAGTAATCATTCTTCGATTCTAGCTCGACAAACTCGGATTTATAAATACAGTCGTGGGCGAAGCCTCGCTCTATAGCAGATTTGTTGATAATCATGGCGTCCTCCATGTCGTAACCGGTATAAGAGATAACGGCTAATATGGCATTGGTTCCCATCGCGAAGTCGTCCATATTTATTTTGTCGTAATGAACCGTCCGGAACAGCGGAGTAGTTGGCGTTTGCAAGCGATACAGCTTCGTCTCGGATTGTTGCTGCCAATTCAGGACTGGCGTGCTCATGGCCTGTTTACTCGTCTGACACTGGAACTTTTTTATCAGTACAATTTTGTCTTTAAGCCCTTTTTTTCGAGTTTAAAATTCTAGAAGTTTTTAAACAAATTTTGGTGTTCTAACCGCCATTTTGTTTACTTAAACTTTATTATCTCCGATCTAAACCACGATAGCTTTTAGTTTAGGGTCCATGGACACTGTATTTGCACCCGAGACGCTAGGACTTAAACGATTTCCATGTGAAAATTTGAAAAGAAAAAAAATTTTTTTTTCAAAACCACGTTTTTTGGATAAAACCATCCATAACTTTTGATCGGTTAGTAATATCGAAAATCTGACACCGGATTTAAAAAGTTCATTAAATCTGGCGTAGAACATGCTTACTCGCCATTTTTTCAGACTCCATTTTCAACAAAAATATAACGCCCCAAAAAAGTATCGAAAAAGTGTCCATCCCGGACTTAATGGGTTAAAAAAAATAAACGTTAATCACAACAATGATTCATTGATTGAAAGACTTACAGGATTCAATGTTGTTGGCGGCTCTCCAAAATATAAGTCCCTGTTTTGCAATTCACGTTCGGTAGACATGTTTTTCTTTTTGTATAAGCTCCGTAGACTACCGGCCTCGAGTACCTTCTAATTATTCACTTAACTTGCTTCTTGTTCTTCCGATTGTGAGTGAACACTGCGTCATTCGGTTATTAACGGACTTCATAATTTAAGGTACAGAGGCGCGTGATTAGCATTTTGAATTTGAAAGGAAAACGAAAAATGAAAATGGAATTCAGGAGTTACGAAGTATCTGCGCGCACTTGTTGATTGTAAGATAAAATGACACTTAAAACACAAATCCACTGGATAATAAAATGATTCCAAATTTCTGAAAAATAATTTTGCAGTGTCGTTATTGTTTCGAGGATTACTGTGTTAATACAAGCTTTGTTTCCCAGATGTCCTTAGGAATATTTCCGGCTTTCCCTGCCGTCTAACTGAGTAAGCCAATTGGTGCGAGAAAGAAATGAAGCATACATGATGCGCGCGCCTACAAACACGTTACCATTTAAATCGAATTACTTTCAATTAGAACAAAGAGTATTTCGGAGTAACGATTTTTTTGCCATGGATCTTTTATTTTTATAATAATGCTTTTCTCCTCCACAATGTACTTATCACATTACAATATTTTCCACAAACATTTTCAGCACTTTGGCTAAGTAAATTTTGCAAGAACATTTAAATATTTTTGTTCTTTTTTGTTGGAGTTTCCACGGAGTTTTTTTGATCAATTAACTTTTTGGTGGGTATGAAATATGGTTGATGGACACCATGAAAACTATTATTCAATATTTTCAGTAGTAATTTTTTTCTTCACATTATTGCACAAAAAATTAAGAGAAACGACTTACGGAAGTAAAATAATCTTACTCAAAAGCGTATTAAAAAGTTCCTTGAATTACCCTTGAATAATGGTGTCTTACTTATATTTATTCATATTATACTCAGTTTTAAGTATTATAAAAATATTTTCCAACCATTAGTATTTATGCTTATTGGAATTTTTCATTTTGTTCTCATTACTCGTTTCTTGAAAAAGAGCATATTCGTGTGCATGATATTTTACTTTCCTGTTCAAGTATTAAAACTTTGATATTTCATTCAGATTTAACAAATATAATTTAACTTTTTTTAAACCGGTGAAAGTTATCAAATAAAGAAAAAATCATTTTCAATTTCACGATATTTTTGTAATTTTTTATTTTGTATTTTTGACAATGTGAATTTACAATTGTTCTTTTTTTATTTTTTAATAATTCGTTACTATACAAAACTGATAGATAAATAAGAAAAGATGTTTCACTATAGTATACAATCAATTATAAACCAGGTCAATCTTTTGTAATAGTAAATATTTTTTCAAAGTCTTGAACTTTGAACCCTCTACGTTCTTATGACATGGATGTTGATAAGTGAAAAAGATTTCATCTACAGCTTTGAAACTATATGTATCAACCTCGCAAATGACTAAAAAATCATTGCATAAATTATGCATACTATCATTTGCTTACTATATTATGACTGCACAATACATTCACATGAGAAGTCTTGATTTCAACTAGGTCTAATCTTAACTTTCAAGTTGTTTTTAATTATGCTTTCAAAATAACACAAAATTATATAATATTTTTATAAATTTGAAAGTATAATAATTTTAAATAATACATTTTTTTATTTAAAAACCTAATTACATTTTTCATTATTCTTCTATAATCATTGACAAAAACTCATATACACTACTATCTGATTTTTGCCTTGTTTCATTTTTCAAAACCATTCGTGCGATTTTAAGTAATTAGAAATTTTTTTGGACCTAACTTGTTATTTTTAGAGAAAATAACAAAATTTGTGATTGCTAGTATACGTTTGTTTACTTTTTCACGTCTACATCATTAGTGTAACATTTCATGGTCTTTCTCATTAAAAATTAAAACTGATCGAGTATCAAATAAATAAATTGTGAATCTTACATAATAGTAAATAGGTGTTATAATAGTGTTAATTTTGGTTAGTGTATAAGAATTAGGTGAGCTTGATTATTTTGAGTCTGTTTCCATTTTAATCTCCTCTGTCTTCTTGTCTTTTTTAACGGCTTCGCTATCGGTGCTCTCACCGTTACTATTGTCACGTCTGCGTTTACGTGTGAAAGGACTTTTGTGTTTTGGTGGAGGTAATTGTTCCATACCAAGTACCTTATGAATTTGACGAAAAGCTACGAGACGCAAAGCGTGTTGAGCTGAAGCTGTAATATCTTCACGCTGTTGAGGGGTGATGTTACCGATCGCATCAACAGGGTCTTTTTCGCATGGATCCGCCAGTCCTAAAAATAGAAGTAAATATTTTTTATTAAACAATCAAGTTTTAAATTTATTCAAATTTCAAAGGAGCTTTGATAGCATTAATCAGGCGCCTGTATAATCTACGAAACAGCGCAGGTATGTCTCACGAAGATCAAGAGTCCAAAATACTTGTTATCAAGATCAGCCGCAAGACTCTGCGCGTATTCTCAGTCTCGTCATCGGTTTCATCATTTTAATTTATTGAATTAAAAAAGAATTCGATTAAAATAATAACAAACCTGGACTTCCTGGGAGAATGATACCTCCAGCGACGCATTCCAGCAATCTCCTTAAAGCAGCACCCGGACTTAGAGGTACTCCGGCCGTGCTCAACACTTTTTCCGTAAGTAACTCCAATGCCCATGGATTTAGTGGCCCCCAAGTAGGCACGCGATTGCATAAATCACGCATAATACGAATAACCATTACACAACTATGAAGTGCCGTTGCTCTAGCCTGTTGATCAAAAATTAATTTAGAAATCTTGACAGTTTTAAAATGTTCATGAAGTAATGTACAATACATTTATTCTAATTCAAAAAATTTGCTTAGTTTTAGGCTTTAGCTCTATCCTTCCAACCTTTGGTCTACCTATAATTCTCCTCAGATATTCGAAGCTTTTTTCACTTTACCGGGTGTTTATGATTATGCGTTTAATAATAAAATTGTTTCGAGAAAAACAAAAAGCCGGAAGTAAACTTGTTCATAAATAAAGTACTATTGCGCTTCCATTGACAGTAAGTCATTTATGGATGCGAATTGCTAGCAAAAAAAAAACACCCGGCATGTATATAAACTCTACTGTGTGCTTTTGCCTGTCTGCCTCAAAAAGTGCTGCAAATAATTTGTAAGATTGATAAGTTAAAAATGATGAATGACAAATGCGAATTGATAGACTGTTGTGCACAATTTTGAGTGTTTGAGGACAGACCTACATTAGCTCAGTAAAATATTACAAATTTCAATCCAGAATAATTAAAAATTATGAATGTTTGTCTACCTGATGCATGAGGTATTCATACCTAACTATAACTTGTAATTGACTTTAACTTTGAAATTTAGAAAACTACTGTATTATTCTGGATATCATCATTTGATTATACGTATAAATTTTTTTAAAATCTATTTGACTTTCTAAACAAATATAACCTTGAATTGGGTTGAAGATTCCAAAAAGTTATATTTGTCAAGAATAGCTTTTAGTCAATTTCTTTTGATTGTGCCATTAATTTTACTAATAAATAACTATTTCTCCATTGTGGGTTTCCAACAAGTTAAAGTTGATTCAAGAGTAACAAATTTAAATTTCTTAATGAAGCACATTCAATAAAAAATTGACTTAATTTTCATCGTTAGCACATTTATTTATATTTATAAAATAATATAATGTAAATAAACGATTATGCCTAAGCTGTGAAAAAAATTGACATTATAAAATTCAAGCTGTACAATACCATAAGGCTGGAAGTGTCTATTCTCTATCCCCAAACTCTATCCAATTAAACTCTCATTGTGAATTCAACAATGAAAATTTTAGTTTACAAATTCTTTAATATAATTTTTTTTCTATTCAAAATTATATCCATTGGTTGGATAGTAAAAACAACTCTAATCTTTGAAAATGACTCGAATTTGATAGGTTGAATTTTTTTTCAAACCTGAAACCATTTGGCATGTCTGAGTGCAGCTAAAGCCTCCAAACACTTAGCCTTGGGTAGTACATCTGGTGGATCTGGTTTCGACGCGGCCGGTGTCGCAGGCGTCGTTTGTTGTTGAGCAGCTCCCTGCTGCTGTCCAGCATTATCTGAGATTCCAACAAAGAAAGCACATCACGCTTAGACAATACTTTAGAGTGTTTGATCATGCCCGGCAAGAAAAGGAACACCCTCTATCTTTCATTTTTGTTGACATTAATATACCTTCTACACATGTTTTTTTCAAAACATTCATTAAAAAATTAAAAAAAAAAAAAAAAAAACAACAACAAGAACAACGGTACAACCAAAGTATCAGCAGCATCTATAGTATGACTCTGTTATTCAATTATCTAACATTGTCTGTAATTAATTTGCTTCGAAGCTACAACGTTTTTTTCCGCGTTCAATTTCACATAGCTTGCTATTCGCCATGCAAAACTGATTCGACTGGAACATTGATAGTGTGATACCGACACCTATTTGCAAGTAATTTACGTAATTGCAAATAATTTCCCATCACTATCATTGCCTATTACTTACACAGCTAGAGTAAGAAAAAAACGTCACGCGTCGTTGCTTGAGACTAAACTTGAAATCACTTGAAATCTTTCTAACATTTTCTACCACACGTTGTAATATATTATACATAAGTATATAGAGGGTGATTATATTTTTCGTATGCATGATCAAAAAGTCCATAGTTTTTAGATTGCCTCAGCGTTGTTTTCCGAGATATCGAATTGACAGGTTTTTTTGGCATTTTATTATTGCTGTCTATTTCATCTACTATTGAAATTTCGCATTTTGATATCGCAGAAAAACTTTTGTTCTTTGTAGGAGACTCTATAGCTAGTTCGCTGTAAACCTCTTTCGTACACATCTAATTCGAACTTTTACGTTGAAATAAAAATTTCAAGAAAATCAACAAAAATTTTTACTAACAGACAAAAAAAAATACATTATGAACGAAAGAAACTGTACACGCGTGTCTAGTATTCGATTATTTCTAATCAGCTAACGCGACTACACTTGCTAAGCTTACAAGATGTGTCAATCTTATAAATGCATGAGCAAATATTGTTGCGTAAGGGCTGTTCTTATTTTAAATTAAAAAGATCAAAGACGTACGGAAAATAAGTAAGTGCGAGCAAATCGCTCATAGCATGTGCCTTCTCTGAAACGAGCACCTGCCGGTTTACTTATTTTTTTTAACGATACCTGATACCTTAAAAAAGTTATATTTTTTTTCGAGGCCATGAAAAGAACAAACTAAATAACGTCGAGTCAAACATAGATACAGACATGATATATCCTTGGCAACTGTTGCTTGAACATATCAAACTTTTCAACAACCAATTTCGATTATCCTTTTCTTGGCCGGTGTAAAGAATTAACAATAAATACATTACCTCCTGCTGGTTTAACTGGATCACGCATTAATGGACTAGTCAAAGTGACACTGACGGTGACACTTCCACCTGAAACTGTGATTGCTGCTGATTCTGGATGTTTTCCTACATTGTAACTCTCTTCTGGAGCAACTGATTTCAGCTGAGCCGGTAAGATCTCAGCAACTTTGTTGAGAAGAGTCCTGCAAAATAAGTTGAAACGTTAGCATCATGCATTCAAACGTTACTGAAGTCTAAAGGGTGTTATAAAGCTTACCTAGTGGGCTTTTCAGCGCATAACACTACAAGACAAACGTGATTATCTCCCGATAGCAGCAGACCCTTTGCCAAATTACCAACTCGCATAACACCACGAAGAATCCGCGAATCTTCTTTTTCTTTTTGGAAAGAAAATAAATTACCATCGCTTCCATCTTCTTTTTGATTCTTTTTGTTTGTGGTGCCAGTGGTTGTTGCAGCACTGGCCGAGTCGTCTTTCTTGGTATCGTTCGAGTTTGCGTTTGCCGCATTGGTATTGGGAGTTGGCGAAGCCGAATCAGCCAGCGAATCCGAAACGAATTTCAACGCTTTCTCAGTGTGCGAGACAATCTTTTGGACAGCTTGCAATTCTTCTTCTTTGGGATAGATAGTCGAGTGATGAGCAATTACGTGCTTGTCGTCCGACGAGTCAGGTCTGCGTTGTTGATGTCCGGGGAACATCATCATACCGGGCGGTGGTCCGGGGAATGGCCTTGGCGGCATGGGTGGAGCACCCGGGCCTCGGCCGTAACGTCTGTACCACTCGTAATACTCGAAGTCTTCCTCGTAACGTCGTCTCTCCTCCCAATACATCATTTCTTCGTCGCACATCGGACCCATTGGGCCCAGGGGACCGATTTGGGACATTTCGTCGCGGCGACGCATGAACTCTTCGCGCATCTGCTGCTGTCGTAGCTTTTCTTCCAGCATTTTGCGTTGCTAAAGATTTATAAAAAAAAAAATTATATTACTAATCATGAAAATTTCGAACTCTAAATTAGGGACTATTTAAATATTGTGCTTTTAGGGTGGATTTTGATAAATCAAGATAGCATTATGAAATATTTTAAAAAATTATTTACAACTCCATATTCGAAAAGTGCAAATCTAATTTGACTAGAGCATGCTTTTATGCCACGTGGCTTCTAAATTGGTAAAAAACCATTCAAATTAAATTTTTTTAAATTAATTTTCCAACTACATCACTCATTTTTTCTTCCGTAATAATTACGAATACATCTGTTTATTTTTTTCTATAACCGACGTACATATAATACGATTTAAAAAAATTAACTCAACACAACCTGCAAATTACACGAGCTCTATGTCAATAGGGTTAAATATACATTTTTATATATTTTTTATTTAAATTCACAGAATCTTTGATAGAATTAATCAGCCGCCAGTATAATCTATGAAACGGCGCAGGTATGTCCCTCGAAAGATCAAGAGTCCAAAATACTTGTAATCAAGATCAAACAAGAAACTCTGCACGTATTCTCAGTCTCGTCATCGGTTTCATCATTTTAATTCAATCAAAGAATTTTATTTAAAAAATTTTTCTGATGTATATTTAGTACAGTACGTATATAATATTTAGTAGCAATCATTACGAACCTTTGATCTTAGTTATCATCTTGGCTTACTATTTGTTCGATTATAAAAGTAAACTATTCAACTACCGAAGTTCGCACTTCGGAGCACGTGCACGAGGTTGTGCCGCACGAATTGGAAAGAAAAAATTCCTTCTCTCGAGCGCACTCCCGGGGCCCATGCCACGAATGGCGGATGCGAGAGTGGTCGCTTTTAATGAACCGCCCCCTATAAAGTCAAGCTGGTACTACGCCATGACCATGTGCTTGCTGCGCCGGTATTGATTTTAATGCTCGTATTATATCTCGTATTGTACAATCAAATGATTACGTGACTTTAATGTAAACTATTGCATTTTTTCACACGCTAAATTAATTGCTACTTTAATCTAAATAGAAATGTAGAAATTTGTGATGGATTTTTCCCTTTAAAAATATATAAGGGAATATAATTATAATTTCAAGGGTATCTATGCCTACTTAGCATATAGTGCCTAGTGAATGTATATCAAGTTATTTCAGGACATTTTTTAGACAAATCTCACCTTGGTCTTTAACTTTCCCTGTCAAAAATTTGACAAAAGTTGTGCAAAAATTTTAAAATACAATGATTTTATAAAAAATTCAATTCATCTCCGATACTTAAATTTTATATTAACTAAAAAATACAGTTCATTTTTTACATCTTAAAAATTGAAAAAAGATGAACAGATTTAGGGGTGTAAGCATCAAAAAATTATAATGATCAGCTTACCTTCAAACTAGGCTTCATGTCAACAACAAGGTCTGGATTGACTTTCTTTTTGTATGCAAATCTGTGTCTTCTTCCTTTCATATGCATGTCTTTGGCATTAGGATCGTTGAACCGACATTCACATAATTTGCAATTGAAACTAATTATTTTTCCATCTTCAGATTTATTTTCTTCTATGTACTCTTGACCAACAGGTTGGATGTCTTTATCATCAGAAGATTGTTCTTCTACTGCTTCGTCAGTTTCTTCAATTTTTTCCTGTGGTTGATTAACTGTACCCAAATTGCCAGCTGAAAATATAATTTTTCAATAAAAATTTGTTACATTTAAAGTAAAGATACACAAATACAAGCAGAAAATGAAAATCATTAGAAAATGTGTATCAAACTAATGTCATTAACTAATCAAATTATAACAAACTAAAAAAATAAAGATAATCAAAATTGAACGTCTTTGTTCAATGAAAATAACGAAACGTTACAATGACGTCCAATTTCTCTACACTACAAAAATTATGAACTCACAAGCAATGAAGTTGATCTTGGGTGTAGCAGTTATCACACCTTTCTTTGCTGTTGTTGTAGCCGCAGCTTTTTGACCTGGCTTAGGATTCAACACCGTTGGATCAGCGCTGGGAATTGGTTTGCCAAGTTTAGTATGTAACTTGACAACTTTTTGATGCTTAGCTCCTCGAATGTGAGCAGCATAAGCATCATTGCCAGTGCATGTCACATCGCACAATTCACATCTGAGAGAGTTACCAGCTCCTCTAGTTGGTGGCTGCTGCGGAACTTTGAGAGAAGCTTCTTTCTTCTTGTGTTTTTGTCCTTCCAAATGCTCCCGATAAGTTTGCGGACCAGCACAGCTGATTTTACAAACATCACAGTAGTGCAGTTGTTGTGGCTTTGGTGGTTGTTTTGGTCGCATGGCTTTCATGTTACCACCCCCACCACCAGCCCCAAAACCTTTGCGATAGCTTTGCCAACCGCCTGGCTTTTGATTGGCTGAGTTGCTATTTGCGCTTTGTTGTTGAGCTACGTACATCGTGGCAGCGCTATAAAGCGCCGCGTCGTAACCAGAATAAGCTGTTCCTGGAGCTTCTGCAATAAGATTTGTATTTTAGTTAAAAAGCTCAGAAGCTTATATACGCTTCAATTTAAAAAAAAAAGGAAACTCACTGTTAGCTGCTGCAGCTGGGGCAGGAGCAGGGGCAGCCGGTGCAGAATATCCAGATGTATACGAGGTGTTCTGAGATGGATTTGTTTGTGGGTAAGCGGTGCTGGTGGCTTGATAAGTTTTGGCTTGACCAGTGGTCGTAGCTTGGCGAGGAGCACCCGCGTAAGCACTGGTCGTACTGTAAGCTGGCTTGGCCGCCTGATAGTGAGTCTCGGTCGTGGTGTAAGTAGCTGCTGCAGCTGGTTGCTGATAGTAGGTCTTGGTGGCGTCGTAAGTTGCCGCTGGAGCTGCTCTACCGTAGCCGTAGTCGTAAGTTTGCGGTACTGCAAAAGTATTATTGGATTAAATTAAAAGCTCGGCATGAGTTTGGCTTGCAATTATAGACCTCGACTCGAGGACTTACCGGCGTAGGTGGTACCCGTAGCGGCGGCTGCGGCGGCCGCTTGATAGGTCTCGTACCCAGTGGCGGCTGCGGCAGCCGGCCGTTGCGTGTAGGTAGCTGCAGTGGCAGCTGGACTCACCGCGTAGCCTGCCTGGCCGGTCTGATAAGCTGCAGCTCTGTTGGGTGGCAAGACGGACCTGCAATCGGTGCGAAAAAACTGAACAATTCGAAATGGCAAGGGCCTTCATCCGGCAAGAGCATTCATTGGCCGAGAAAGGGAGTGTCGTTTAGATCGTCCACCCTTCGCAACCCAGTTACGTGTATGTGTTTGTGTATATCTATATCAATTCGAGCATCAGCGGCGTGATAAGCTACTATGTACCGTGCAGTGTATGTAACGTATAACGCGTATAGCGATTGAATCGCGCGCGGATCGATGAAATTTCACGGAAACGTGTGCGGGTGTGTGTGTGGGTTGGCCGCTGCTAGCGTGGGTATATATAGCCCCCGTTAACCTCAGCGCTATAACCTATAGCTCCGGGGCTGTGATCCGCTCGGTTCCCCGAAGTTTTCCCGTCATCATCGTTAGTCACAAGATCCAC